>JACATO010001676.1:0-81785 GCA_018389105.1 Nautilus pompilius | reverse complement strand
CCCATCGCGGAAGCTCAATATCTCTCTCTGTCGCTGCGCTCTCGCTCTCATCGCGCTAGCGTCTCGCGCTCTCTCTCTCTCGCTCTCCATCTCTCTCTCAAATATCTCTCTCTCTCTCTCTCTCCATCTCTCTCTCAATATCTCTCTCCATCTCTCTCTCAATATCTCTTTTCTCCATCTCTCTTCAATATCTCTCTCTCTCTCCATCTCTCTCTCAATATCTCTCTCCATCTCTCTCTCAATATCTCTCTCCATCTTCTTTCAATATCTCTCTCTCTCTCCATCTTCTCTCCCTTATCTCTCTCCATCTCTCTTCAATATCTCTCTCTCTCTCTCTCTCTCTCTCTCCCCATCTCCCCCACCCTGCTTGCTTTTGACATTTCATTTTCTAGAAAAATAGGAAAAGAAAAGAGAGAAGGGGTGGATTGTCCCCATCAATCTTATTTTAGAGGGGGTGAAAAATCTAGAACCGACTTGCCCCCTCCGCCCACTTTTTTTTTTGGGGGGGGGTCAGGGGTTTTCAAATTATTATTATTACACGGTATATTGTTACCTTTCAGAACAAATAAACGGAGTGGTGGGAAGAACAACTATCTGGTTGCTCGTGAAACCTCCACAAGTTTTAAGTAGTTTGGGGGGGGAGGGTTAATGTTTACTTAACCCTTTGAATTACTGCACTCAGAAGGAAAGAAAAAAGCTTGACGTCCCGTTTTAAAGCAGATTCTGTTTAGCCTCTGTCTGCGGGTGCCTCATGCGCCATTCCGAACAAAATGTGCATTAAGATGGGAGGAGGAGGAGGAGAAGAAGAGGTAGGAGGTAGGGGAGTTTTATCAGACTGGTTTTCTGGAGATAAGGACACACAGGTCGTAGGTGATTAAGCCGCTTGCAGAAAGGAATGCGGCCCATTTGGGTGTTAACCCATCTCCATTATTGATAGTAACAGGGTTAACCTCTCCCGGCCACCGCCACCAGGGCTCAGCCGCGGAGAAGGGGGAATTGCGTGTGTGGGTGCACAAAGTTATTTGCGGTTAGGCATTGGTGTTTCAGGTGTGTTTGACCAGCTCACGCTAGTTTAGGATCCATGGACCCCTCCCACTAGTTGCTAACTGTGGAGATAATGGGATTGTGGATGTTGGGGGGGGGGGGGGGCGAGTCAGAAATCCCTTTAAAGCTAAGATAAGAAGAAAGAAGTCCATGCAGCCTGGCACTTTTTTATTTTTTTAAGAAGGTCAGACGTTACCATGGAAACAAATGCATGGATAAAACATGAAGGCATTCCCTTTTTTTTATGGGCTGGAGATGCCCACTAGAGGAGAGCTATGACAGTTTTAATTCATCTAATTTAACCCCACCCACCCTTTTTCCAGGAAGAATAGGAAGAGGGCATGAGACAGCCGCACACTAGCTTTCTAGGAGTTAACAGGCTATCAGAATACTTGGCAGCAGCAGTCAAAATGGCTGCCCCTGTGTGCTCAGTGACCCTGTCCATCTTGGCATGCCTGAGGTGGTTTGTGTGTGTGTGTTCATTATTCCTGCTCCATCAGTGGCTGGTGGAAAGAGATCTGAATGTAGGCAGCAACTGTCCCCCTGGTTGGGGAGGAGAGAGAACTTCGGATGTGGGAACCACCAGGCAAAGTTGTCAGATGCCTGCTAATGGGATCCACTAGCAGACTTACTATCAGGGGATAGAAATTCTAGTGTAGCAATAAGCATGCATGGCATGAATCTCCTAGCTCTGTGTTGTTTGTTGTTGTTTTAAAATTTCTTTTCTTCTGCAAATATTTCTGGGGAGAGATTTGGGGATAGCTGGAGACATGGTATGGTTGGTGAGGTTATTTTCCTCTTTTTTTCATATTAAGGGTTTTATGATTGTTGAGCAGGCAGAAGTGGAGGGAGAGAAAGAGAGAGAGAGAGAGATGATGGTAGAAGGAAGGATGAGGAGAGAAAATGAATGAGAAGAAGGAGATTGAGAGAGAAGGGGGAGGCAGGGAGATAGATGGAGAGCATATGTGAGAGATGATGGATAGGGGATGACAGGGAAATAGCAATGGAGGCTGAGGGTAAGAGATTTAAAGAGATGAGAGCTAGAGAGAGGCCAGGGAAGATAGATGGAGAATGAGTGACAGAAAGAGAAATTAAGGAGAAGGTGAGAGATGAAGGAGAGAGTGATGATGAAAGATGATGGAGAGGGGCAAGATGGAGGATGAGATGTGGAGGAAAAGAATGAGAATGGAAGGAGAGGGTGAAAGGTGGCAGATTGAAAAGAAAATGGTGTGATAAGTGAGAATGAAGAGTGAGAGTGTAAGGAGACAGATAATAAATAGATTCAGCTGCTGGGAGAGATGAAGAGGAGGGTGAGAGATGATGGAAAGGGATAGGGATTTTATGGAAATCGACATGATTAATAGAATGAATTATTAATTTTGATTCCTAGATTTTTTCTGAGACCTGAGAGGGAAAGGGGGGGATATGGAAGTTGACAGTAGGTAACTAGCTCATGAATCAAGGGGGCAAAGATGCAGTGACACAGGCCAATCTACCATATATCATAGCAGGAGAGGCCCTGGCTAATGTAGCTGCAGTCAGGAAAGGGCTGATATTTTACTACCCCTGGCTGGTTGGCTGTCTGGTAGGCATAGCCTGCCATCCTATCTCTCCATCTCTATCTCTCAGGTCCACACTGTATCTTCTAGCCTCCCAGACCACAGCCCAGTCAGATGACATCTGGTATGGTTGGTTAATTTTTTCTTTTTGTGTGTGTGTGTGTGTGTTATTTACTACATTTATTCTCTACTTGTTCATTAATCAGCACTTTCCAGAATCTTACTCAGTACAAAATATTTACACATCTGCTTTTTCAATATTTATTCTTACAGGTAGGATGAATTATTCCAGATGTTCTCTGGAGTCAGCTACACTCCATGTATCTAAATGCCTGTACAATATCATTTTTTTTCTTTTAAATAGATTTTATTAGTGCCATCTATGTTAATCACATTTTCTATTATAACATTGTATGTATCTTCCGGATCTTTAAATGGACCACTCAGTAAACAAACTAAACTATAACACAACAATTAACAGATTTCTTTCTTCCTTTTTTATTTTAAAAAAGAATTAGTATTTACTTTCAGGTTTATCATCACCTAAAACAAATCATATCATGCTCATGTGCGCCTTTAATTATGAATACCTTCTGTATCATGCTCATGTGCGCCTTTAATTATGAATACCTTCTGTATCATGCTCATGTGCGCCTTTAATTATGAATACCTTCTGTATCATGCTCATGTGCACCTTTAATTAGGAATACCCTCCATGTCATGCTCATGTGCATCTTTAATTAGGAATACCTTCTGTATCATGCTCATGTGCACCTTTAATTAGGAATACCCTCCATGTCATGCTCATGTGCATCTTTAATTAGGAATACCTTCTGTATCATGCTCATGTGCACCTTTAATTATGAATACCTTCTGTATCATGCTGATGTGCACCTTTAATTAGGAATACCCTCCATGTCATGCTTTTGTGCACTTTTAATTAGGAATACCCTCCATATCATGCTCATGTGCACCTTTAATTATGAATACCTTCTGTATCATGCTCATGTGCATCTTTAATTAGGAATACCTTCTGTATCATGCTCATGTGCACCTTTAATTAGGAATACCCTCCATATCATGCTCATGTGCACCTTTAATTATGAATACCTTCTGCATCATGCTCATGTGCACCTTTAATTAGGAATACCTTCTGTATCATGCTCATGTGCACCTTTAATTAGGAATACCCTCCATGTCATGCTTATGTGCATCTTTAATTAGGAATACCCTCCATGTCATGCTTATGTGCACTTTTAATTAGGAATACCCTCCATGTCATGCTTATGTGCATCTTTAATTAGGAATACCCTCCATATCATGCTCATGTGCACCTTTAATTATGAATACCTTCTGTATCATGCTCATGTGCACCTTTAATTAGGAATACCTTCTGTATCATGCTCATGTGCACCTTTAATTATGAATACCTTCTGTATCATGCTCATGTGCACCTTTAATTAGGAATACCCTCCATGTCATGCTCATGTGCACCTTTAATTAGGAATACCCTCCATGTCATGCTCATGTGCACCTTTAATTAGGAATACCCTCCATATCATGCTCATGTGCATCGTTAATTAGGAATACCATACCCTCCATATCATGCTCATGTGCATTTTTAATTAGGAATTACTTGTGCTAAAACATTGGCCATTGTCCTCTCCCCTCCACATCATTCCTAAACAGTGAATGTAAAGGTTGATTCATACAACAATAGAATGCCAAACTTTGGCTTGCCTTAGAACTACACTGGAACTTCATGTATCAAAGAGGCCCTTATCAGAAGTCTAGCCTCAGTTGGGCCCTTTTATCTTTTAAAATGACTTCCTGATGCTAGCTACAGTTTTAACTCCTCTCTCATTTCCATGTAAAACAAACTGGAAAAAAAAAAGAATACCGGGGAACTGTTGATAAAATCCACGACCAAGCCCTTTAATGTAAAGGGCACCTCTCTAAAATTAGTAGGCTATAAATAATAGAATGACTTAGGCGTGTCTACTTTGCATTGAATTCTATTCTTGCAGCATTCCTTTGGCTGGAAGGCTTGTTGGGAAATTAGGAAGATTTGATTGCTGTGAAACCTAATGATGCACTGGCTGATGATAAAGATCAGAGGACATGTTAATGTTATTAAGAAAATGGTCCTGTGATGTGTGTGTGTGTGTGTGTGTGTGTGTGTGTGTGTGTGTGTGTGCACGTGCGTGAGCTAAAAAATAACGTAATGTTAGGAAAAAAGGAAACGATCTATAGTGATGGTCATAATTATTGCATCAGCCAAAAAGTAATCCCGACTTTCTTAAGTGGGGCTTGTTTGTGTTTCGTGGAGCGTGGATTTCTCTTGCTTAGACAACAGCCCCTCCCTCCTGGAACGGAGCACCTGCCATCAAAGTCGACCGCTCTGGTTACCCCCGTGGCAGCAGGTTCTCCACAGATGACATCGCCGAGGATGCTCGTTTAGCGCCACTTGCGGATTATCTGCTTAAAAGGGGTTTCAGAGTGTCGCGATAATTCTGACCACTGCTGTACTTGGCAGAGAGTAGATGAACTCCGACCTGTCGGACAAATACAGTTACAGCTTAAAAGAGCGGAGTGGAACAGCGGCAACCCCGGGTGAGGGAGCGCAGTCACCACAGTTGTCTACCAGGAGTACTGCACACACCACCACCCCCAACCCCCCCCCCCTCTGATGGAGAGGAGGGGCCAGTGGCGATGGAGAGGGACTCCTCACCAGAAGTCTTCATGCTCAGATACGGACGGAAACTTGTGCAGCCAAGCCGGCGAAGAAACCGTATCAAATTAGGCTGGCCTCGGCCGGGATTCAAAACTTGCTGGTCTGGCAGGTTAACCACCGGATCTGTGCCACTCGGCAGGTTAACCACTGGACCACTGCGCCGCTTGTTTTACTCTTCTAATCTTTGGATCGACCAAAACGGCAGTTCTGTGGCTTTCTGAAAATTGTTAATTTAATCTCTGGAACTGGAGAGAACTGGAAGAGTGGAGGGCGAACTAAGACTAAATTACGGTGACTAGGTAAAAAAAAAATATATATATATATATGTAATAGGGAGCTTTTGAAATAGCACTTAATTGCCCTTATTATAGCTACTAAACTAAGTAAGTCAGATTCTTCACTTATGGAGAATGTGAACCCTAGGGTCAGTGGGTCGGTGGGTGGTAGAAGTGTGCGAAAACAGGGCTTTCCATTGGTCTAGTTGTAAATGTGGGCCCCTACTTATATATATATATATATATATTTAGTAGTCTGAAATCAAACAGGCTTTAAAAGATATAGGTAGGGGAGACTGGGGTCAGTTGTTAAAGCATTGGTGGTTCCTGATTAAACAAGACAAGGCTATAATCGATGCCATGTACCCCTGACCCTCAATCTACAACGTGGATAATTCTGATTGTAGCCTCGTTTCTAAATTCAAATAGGAATATGGCTCCCCCCTACCCACACCCCAGTGGCCACGGGTAAGAATAGGGCTGTTAGAAATCCATAGATATAATCATATAGATATATATATATATATATATATATATATATCTATAATGTGTAATCAAGTATTTGTCACAAGACAGATTTTCTTTCATCAAAATCCCCTTCGTTTTTGTTGTGGGTATTTTTAATAAGAAAACAAACTCGAGTCTCGAAGCTGGCTACGGCACCTTAACGTTTGAACGAGAAACGTCGGGTCGAAGCGCAGAAGACTCCCAAGGAAGCTGGGCGGGTTAACACACACCCCCCCCCTGGACCAACGTTTGTTATCACGTTGTTTTGGTTTTTAAAACCGAAAGCTCAAAACTGGTGACGCCCTCTCCCCCCCCACAGGGGTTTTTGTTGCCTTATCAGTCCCCCTGCCAAAAAGGTTAAGGGTTGCTTGTGTGAGGAGAAGTGGTGGGGAGGCGGAGACAAACTTGCGGGGAAGAAGACGGACGAAGACTGCACGCGTTGAGTCATAAGTGGTCTGAATTCTTGGAGTGAGACTAGAATGTTCCCAGGGATCAGCGCTTGAGGGAATGTGTTAGAACAAACAAGACAGTTTTGGAGCCTGTGGATGGGGGAGGAGGGAGGAATAATGGTGTTCGTCTGTATCTCTTAGATGAAACAAGTGAAATCCAAGACTAAGTGTTGTGATGTAATTTTGAGAGAGAGAAGATGGAGAGCGAAAGAGAGAGAAAGAGGGTTGGGTTAGACCTGCTTGGGTCCAGAAGGTGGAGTTGCACGCTCCCCCCCCCTCCCAGTCAGCCCAGCTGTGTTGTTGCTTGGGGCTGCAGGAATAAGCAAACTAGTGTAAGTTTGTTTGTTTTGGCCCCCCTTTTTTTAATGCTTCTCCCCCTCCCTCGTTTTTTTTTTAAATCGTCGTTTTTACATTCAGCTCTCCTGCCAGAGGATGTGGAACGTGGATGGAAGCCATGTTCTCATCCCATCAGGGAGGCAGTATGCCAAACCAAGGTGGTGGTTGTCCCCCCTCCAATAGGGTTTAGCAGTCTTGTCACCAGCTGCCCTCTTTAAACCGGCTTAGAGTCATCGCATGCCGCACCAACCAAGGGAAGCACAGTTTGAGAGATAAGCCCCCTTAACGTCTAAACTCACGGCTTAGAAAACAAAACTTTAGTTGTTGTCCCTTCTTTTCTTTTTTTCCCCCTTTAAATTTGAGAATATGAATGATTTTCAGTCCTAAGTTTTTATTAATGCCTGTTGAACGCGCCGGATAATTCTGATAAAAACCTGTTGGTGCATCTTCTAAAATGGCCAGTGAGTTCTAGATAACCGGGAAGGGAAAGAAAGGGGACATCATCTACTTGAAAAATGTTTGTTTCTTACGCTGGATCTGGTTCTGTAGCTGTAGCCTTCATGGCATATTACCGTGTCTTTCTTTTGTCTTAAAATCTCTTTGCCAACATCTGGCATTAAAAAAGGGGTGGGCAGCATTCCCCCAAAATTTCATATACTGGACTTTCCCCAAAGATCCAGGTCTCCCCACCCCCCCTCTCCCATTAGTGACCTGTCCTTTTCCTTACTCAGCCACCTTATTATATTCATTAGATGAAAATGGCACCCTCTCTGGTATCTTGGATTCTGAAAACTCTGGATTCCAGAGTTATCTTTTCTTAATCTAATGAGGCTGCAGAGGAACCTGCCTAAAGTTAGCTGTTGAGCTCATTCATCTTCACGCTTCTTAGTTAAGGGGCTAAGGCTAACAGGTCATTTAATTGGTAAGTGGGAGGAGGCTGATTGGTCTTGTAACCAGAGCACATTCAGGTGGTAATGGGTCCCCTCACATTGAAATACTAGAGTTTCAAGAGTTTCCATGCATTTTGATGGTTGGAGCTCTGCTTACTGTATGGCAACACAGCAGAGACATCCCAAGAGTCCAGATGGCAACGAAGACCCTTGATTTCCCCTTTCTCTTTTCATTTTTTTAAAACTTTTTTATTAACCTGCTATCAAAAAAAAATGGTTCTTGGATGCAATTTGTCCATAAGTTTTCAGCCCGTCAATCCAAGAGATTTACCAGGGAGTTGGGGATGGGAGATAGTTAAATGGATCCTGGGTCTTAGAGCTAAACAATTCCCTGATCCCTCCATCTGGCTATGGCTCCTTTATCTCAGTTAAAGCTGAGGAAACTCAGTTCAATTAGCTGTTAATTTCAACCAATTTGTTAACCTGTCAGTCAGTCCTACAGCCCCCATACATTCTAGGGGTGCGTTGAGGAAAATTTTGGGTTATCCAGTGGCTTTGTGCAGCTTGAGACATCCCAGCTAAAAACAGAGGGTGAACAACTTAATTAAACTTGATGGGTGACCATTCTGTTAAGGGTGTCAAGGGGAGGAGGTGTTAAAAAAACAACAACAACAACAAAATGTACATGTTATGAATGGAGGATGGGTTACCCGAGAGTCAGGTCCCTCCGCAGTATCTTAAAGTATTGTAACGTGGGATGTTCAGCATTCTAGTGAAGAAAAAAAGATGGACCCTGTCAAGGATGTATAAGGTGACGCCATCACGATACTATAACGGAAACTAATTTTTAAAGCTGTAATCCCCTTTTGGCTACTCTCGATTTTTAGAAAGTTACCTTGTGGCCGAGAAACGCTTTCTGCTTTGAACACCCGACATTTAGGTGCTGCATGGAGAGAAGGTGAGTCAGACCGGTTATAACTTCCTATAACACGGCCAGGAGCTGTAAGAGAGGCCCGAAGAGACGAAATAGTATAAAGATGCACGTACCAATATTAGCTAAATAGCATCAGGTTTAGGGCTTTTGCAGCTTTGTATTGAGGGATTGTCCCCTTAATCGTCAGATACCACCGCCAGCCTGCTCTAATATTAACCCCCTCCCCTGCTGATGGCGGGTTTTGCTTATTTGTTGTTGGATTTTTTTTTTATTCTTCTTCTTCTTCTTCCCAACCAGGTGAAAGACAGCAGTTTCATTTGCCTGCTTAAGGAAAACGAGACCTGCTTCCATCGTCGTCGTCGTCGCCGATCTTTCGGGAAATCTTTTGGACGTGGAAAATAAAAGGAAAAGGGGGGGCCGTTCTTGTGGAACCAGCATGTGCTACGTCATCATCACGAGCCGGTCGATTCTGTGGACCCTCGTGACTATCCTGTCCACGCTGTTCATGGTGGCATCCGTGTGCTCCCCGCAGTGGCTTGTCGGGCAGCCGCGCAAGACCGGCCTCAGCTCGTCCAACCTCACGGACGTTGGTGGCAACGACGGAAAGACCTTCACCCCAACGCTCGGGATCTTCAACCGTTGCACGCGGCTGCACAGGTTCGGGGAGATTTACCACAGGGACAGCTGCGCCACCTACGTTACAGGGTTCGGGATGTCGACGGAGACCTTCCCCAACACGTGGAAGGCGGCCCTGGTGTTCTTCGTGTTTGGCGGCCTGGCGCTGATGTTCACAACGGTCACAGCGACCATCAGCCTCTGTATGCGGTCGCTGTTTGGGAAAAGCATTTTCACTCTCTCCGGGCTGATTCAGAGTATTGCAGGTGAGAACAAGAGTTATCGGACCTTTAAGTTAACGGGGGGGGCCAAAAAGGAAAGTGTGGGATTCACTGGCGAGGGCGCTTGATTAAAATAAAGGGGGAGATAACTATTTTTTGTTTTTGTTTTAATTTTTTTTTTTTTTTTTCCTTTTGGGAAATTGTCGTTAAATTTTTAATTTATGCCAAAGTTACCACTGGATTCATTTAAGCCTATTCTGGCTTATGAGCTTTACGGCTTGCTTTTCGGTGGAATCATTAACCCTTTGCAGTACCGTTTTTGCACCCGCCCTTCGAACCTGTAACGTTCAGCGCAGGTTGGGCCACGGGGGCTGTGATGCATTACAGGTCCACTGACTAAACATACAGCCAGTTCGGTAAAGGCACTTACCAGGGCTTTCCAGGCCTGGATGTTATTAATATAAGAGAGGTTAAAAAAAAAAAAACTGACTTAGTATGCAAAGGGTTAACATGGAAATCAGATTAATTCTCTGGTTGTTGAAAGGGTTAAATTTTTAACTCTTAATTATTTTTCTTTTCTTTTCTTCCTCTCTCCCTCCCCCAACTCACCTTTCCAGGTTTGTTTTGTTTAATTGGGATTATCCTGTATCCAGCCGGATGGGGTTCGATGCGAATCAAAAAGCTTTGCGGGGAATTTGCTGGCCCCTATGTCATTGACAACTGTGACCTAGGTAAGTTCGCCTTTAAAAAAATATTCTTTTCTTTCTTTCTTTAAGTGCGAAGTGAGAAAAGTAAGAGGCTGACACCTGCACAGTCAGTACTGAGGATGATGACGATGTTAATCAATTTAAGAACAGCTCCTCCCCACCAGGTGGCCTTACAGCGAGCCAGGGTGGTTCTCTTCTCTCCCCCCCCTTTTTTTTTTAAACCACTAAACCAAAGTAAACACTATTAATAAAGATGTCCCGATTTTTTTAAGATAAGCCCAAACTATGAAGGGTTACTCAGCTTTAAATTAGGTATGGGGTGGGGGGAAAATGGACAGACAAAGAGCCACAGAAGCTTGCCCACCTATAGCTTAAGAGCACTGAATTGTGGGTAAAGTTCTAAAACCGCCGGTTAACTTTGCTTGCGATAAGATGTTAGCCGAATGTAATTGGTTTTGGTTGGAATTCGCAGCATCCGGTGCGACATGCCGTGAGATTCGGATTAGTCAGAATTCAAAGAGCGGTGGAGACAAGGACGGTGGCCGTACACGCTGATGCGGGAGGATGTCAGTCAAACCAGCTTGCTACTTTTTCTCTTGACGCTGTTCTAGTTTCAGGCAGAAGGGTTCAGCATCATCCCTGATTTGTAAAAAGATGGAAACATTAGCGCTAGAAGACTTGCGAACGGCATTGGTGAGCCTGCTGTTACTGCGGATATTGGTAAACTGTTTCCCACCCGTCTTTTGTCCGTGTTTGGCTAGGGAATGCGCAGGGTGACTTTTTTTTAAAACTCTGCCTCTCTGTCTGTCTGTCTGTCTGTCTGTCTGTGTGTGTGTGTGTGGTGTGTGTGTGTGTGGTGTGTTGTGTGTGTGTGTGTGTGTGTGAAGAGATGGATTAAAGTTAATGTCGTGCAAATAGTTAATTGCTCTTCTACTGGGATTAACAGATGAAAATATATTTTAAAAAAATGAAAAAATGAATCCAGAAGGCGATGATGGAAGGACTGGAAACGGGGGATGGTTTACTGAGAGTGGGTTGGTACAGGGCGAACAGAAGAATTCTTTACCTGGCGGTTGGGGTGAGGGTTAGGGAGGGGTCAGCCAGGTAAAAGTCAGCCAGATTGAAAAATGACACGGCTTTCTGTCACGTGCAAGGGGTTTGGAAGAAGTGCCTCTGATATCCAGAACCCGTTATCTTTGGTTAACCAGCTAAGTGGAACTGAAAGGAAGTTGGTTTTTAATGACATACAGGGCAGCCTCGTGGTGAGGGAGGGACGCAGTAGTAGTCCAGTGGGTAGCATGAAGGGAGTTGGGGGAAGTTGTTAGCCCGCAACACGGTATTAAACAAAGGCCGTGAACAGGCAAAGTAACCAAACCCTAACAGACAGCATTGATAAGCGTCTGCTTTTTCATTCTGCATTGTATTATGTTAAGGTTTTCCGGAGGGCGAGAGATTTCTACATTGTTAGCAAGGAGATTCGTTGAATGCTTTAACCCATCGACCCCTGGTGACACCGTTTCGCGTTGCTTACCCCTGACTGTCGCTAAATTGTCATCTTCTTCGCCGTGTTGGATTTGTCGGATGTCGTGTAAAAGCAACATTTCAGTTGGTTGAGAAAATCAGTTACAATGGCTATAATCGGTCTTTAGTTTTATAACTGTGTCATATGACTTGTGGGGGTTGGGTCAGTGAGTTAAGTATGTATTAATTTTGGGTTTTTCATGCTTCTCCTTAACATTCAAAGTGCAACCATTCATTGTTTGTTTCCACTCGGATGCATTTTTTTCTTCTAATTCTGAGAATCTGGCAGGAAAAGTAAATTTAGTGAATCATAGAAGCACAAGATGGCCACCAGTAATTTCAGAAAGACAGACAGACAGAGCACCTACTTCAGATGGTCTTCAGATGCATACAATGAAAGCTGAGAATTTGTTATCCACTTATTTAACTAAACAGACATCTCATTTCATTGTAGGGCTACCTACATTCACGAATACTGTTATCTGGTATTAAGATGACTAGTTTCAAATTGGCATCTGCATATAAGAATAATTAAGCATTCTTACATCACTGTTGAGTCTGCATCCTATTGAGCACTCTCGAAACAAGGGTAGAAAAGTAGGGATGTGAGAATTCTTACGATCACCACATCTCCAGCAGCATCTTATCACAAAACTTAAATTTAGTTCAGTGACAATGAGAAGGCGGGAAGGTTCTTCTCCAGGAAAGAGAAGAAATGGCCGTCAACACGGTTCTTACATAGGTTAATACTACTATCACTGAAAAGGGAGAGAAAGTTCTGACTGATATCTGGTCTTGGTGAACTTTTAGCTTATTTGTAATTATGACCTCTAGTAGTAGCTGCAGCAGGTCTTTGCCTCTTCGAGAACCCGTGAACTGATATTGCCACTTTAGGGAGTGTCCAAAACCGAAGAGCAAGATCTAACGTGACGTATTTCTCTCCCTCCCACCCACCCCTCCCTTACAGTTAACGATACACAGGAAAATTTTTTTTTTTTTGCTTTGTGCTTCCAGGATGGTCCTTTTATCTGTGCATCGCCGGTATTGTGATGACATTTCTGAGTGCTGTGTTGTCGGTGAAGGCTGACGTCGCAACATCCTCACAGAAAGTGGAGGAGAAAATACTCGAGGGAAGGAACTTGATCTGCGTCGTTTGAAGCAAATATATATATATATATACACACACACACACATACATGTGTGTATGCGTACAATAAAACTGAAAGTAGACAGCAGTATCGGTGAGATGACAACGGAAGGTTTCTCTCTGCGCCAGCAGGGTTGTCCTCAGTTATTTTGCTATTAACCCCGTGGGGACCGCTTTGAACCATCCAGGAAACTATTCCAGATGTTTTGTTGTTTTTTTTTTTCCTTCCTCCTATTTTTATTTATTCAAGGATGGTCAAAGCTATGAAAATAATATATTTTCCGAATGTACATTTTATGGTCTTTGATTTTTGAACATTTAACGTGAATTTGGTGCTTGGCAATACTTACAGCCCTTTTCAACTGTACGGTTGAAATGCCATATTATCTGGGAAATAAACCGAACGGCCTTCTTTCCTCCACCAGCCCCTGCTCCGCCCCCCCTTTTTTTTGTATTAACTAGGGAAACGAGGAGGTGTGTGTGTGTGTGTCATGAGTAATCCACCTGTATCAGCCAGAATAGAAGGATGCTGAGCTTTTATTAGTGCAGTAGTATGGAAGGCAGCATCTCAAGCTCGTGCTTAGGGATGTTCGAGTGAGGTCCGACTGAAAACAGGATCGCTGTAATTGCATCTGGCCAGGTTTTGTTTGAACGTTCCTAGTAAAGGAAGTCCCATGCCCTGTTTAGCCGAATGGGGTGCATTAATAATGGTTCACTTAGTCTGCATAATTTCATATAGTTTATGTGCATGGGCCTTTTAACACAAAGTTAATCTAAAGTGAACCGGTCACGCCTTTTGCCAGCTAAATGGGCGGGTAACTTGGAATTTACAACTGTTGGTGAGTGAAATATTGGCTTACCTCCCCTTTTGCTGGCTTATGTTTGGCTGGATTAATTCAACTACAATGGCGCATCTCTTCCTTTCATATTTCCTCCAAGAAAAGAAATTGGCAAAAGCTGCTATAGACATTAAATTTATATTAAAGACATGTGCCTCCTCACCACTGCCTTTGCAGTAACTAGGCATGCTGCTGAGACTTGACACCCATATTTTCTGGATGTTGGAGGGTTGCTATGGGCCACACCCCTCGTGTATGACTAACCAGGGTGACTGTAAGAGAAATCTATACATTCAACTTCTTTCCCTGGATACCCTGAAATGAATCTATCTGAGTGTCTCTATGGAGGGAGGGGCACGTGGGCTGAGAGCTATGTCTGCCCCCACAGTAGGATGAAGTTCTCACACCAGTGTGAAAGAATCTGGACCGCACCGTCAAAGAAGACACCTCGTCGGTTCAGAACCATATTGGCGGCTTTTTGTGAGTGAAGGAACTTTAAGATGATCTCCTCATCAGGAATATTCGGCCCCCATATTCCACAGTCTGACTGCAAAACTCGGAAAATGCAATAATCTATTTCCAGTAAATTTAATTATAAGCCTTCAATATTCTAATACAAACCAGTGAGTAATGATTAACTCGCCCATTCAGAACTGCTCAATTAAATATATAATTCAGGTAGCATCGCCAAGTTTGTTTGTTTGTTTGTTGTTGTTTTTTTGTTGTCTTTTTCATTTGTTAATTTTGTGACTGCAGTTTTCATGGGCAAATTTCACAAATTCTCTTTATCAGCCTGGTCAGTGCATAATCTTATATCTTACAGGCCTCTCATGGGTTTATAATCCAGATGATGTGGCAGCTTTGTGTAAGAGTGTTTATTTTTTTTAAAGATATACACAGCATTTATTGCATAAGTGACAAAGTAATTTTTATATAATATTTTCATCTATCTTAGAAATTTAAGAGGAAGGGATTCATTCTATTTCAACTCTTTAATTTTGTTTTTTTCTCATTATGAAAAAAGATGCAAGCAAAGTCTGTTTTTAGCTTTGGAGAAAATCTGGCAGTCCTTTTTATTCCATTCCTTTTTTTAAAATTAAATGTCTTCTGTTTTTGTCTTTTCTCTCTCTCTTTCTGTCTCCATCTCTTCTCTCTCTATCTATTCTCTCCATCTCCATCTCTTCTCTCTCTCCTCTCCATCTCTTTCCCACTCTTCATCTCTTCTCTCTCTCCTCTCCACCATCTCTTTCCCCCTCCATCTCTTCTCTCCATCTCTTTCCCCTCTAATCTCTCTTCCTCTTCTCTCGTCCTCTCCATCTCTTTCTCCATCTCTTTCCTCCTCTATCTCTTCTCCTCTCTCCATCTCCTCTCTCTCTTCTCATCCATCTCTTTTCCCCGCTCATCATCTCTCTCATCTCTCTCTCTCCTCTCTCTTCTTCTCTCTTCTCTCCTCTCTCTCTCTCTCTCTCTTCTCTCTCTCTCTCTCTCTCTCTCTCTCTCTCTCTCTCTTAGAGTTTGCATTAAACAATGAAGAACAGAGCAGAAGACAAGTGGTTAAAGAGAAAGACAGCATCTCCTCTGAGCCACACTTTGTGGTTATGAGCTGAAATATATAGGGTTCACCTATAATTTCTTTTGTTGGCATATCACAGTAAACCATAAAAAAGCTGTTGGTGAGTGGGTGAATGAACTTATTCATGCATGAATCCCTGCCCCAGCAATTCTATACAATGGAAGCTCGCTAAGCTATTTTTAAAACTATATTTACACAGTTCTGTTTTCTGTCATTTTTTCGGTGATTTTTCTGTCAGGGAGAATTTAGTTCGATGTTCTATACCGAAATGTTTTGCTATCCTCTGTTTCGATTTATAATTCTTGAAGAGGTCAAAAACAAACAAACGGACTTCTGCTACGTTTCACTGCTGTGGTTTGTCATTAAGGTGTGCTTAAGTTTACCTGTTGGTATGTGTAAATGTTCAATGGCGGACAAGTGCCGTTGTGTGGAATGCCCGCTCACATGGTGACATGGACATTTGGCTTCCGATTGGTGCCTACCCCATCTGCGTTCTTCCTCACTGACTTCTGTACTGGTCGCTTGCCGTTGGTGTTTCCTCCTCCACCCACCCCTGATTGTTGGAGCCCATTTCTTTCCCTGCCCCACCAGCACTGATGCGAGTGGTAAGGAATACCTGCAGGTTTCTAATTCTCGGCATCTGTATGTAAATTTTTTATTAAAAAAATAATATTAATAAAATCAATCAAGTTAATAAAAATCTTTAAGTCTTGATTTTGTCATCTTCAAATCTGCACTCCAATGCCAACCAACCACCCCCCCCTAGTGTCAGTTACTTAAACCAAAAGGAGGAGAGAACAGGGTTAGCCTTATGCTTACAAAAGAGAGAGAGAGAGAGAGAGAGACACCCTACTAGAACCCTTTATTTCTAGATGAGGGGGGTAACTAAGGAAACTCGTGTGGCCATTTGGTGAAGACAGTAATTTAGTGCGGCGCCGTGAACCCTGCTGCCTGCGGGTTGAAGTCCGTAAAATGTCTGCCAGTCTTCAAAAGCCAACTCTATTTGCTGTCGTAAATTTGCTTCTTCTTCTTGTTTTTTTTTTTTAAATGTAATCTCTTTCCAGCAGAGTCTAGCTTCCTTCCCTCTCCTTTGAGGCGTCTAATGCAAACGCCATACGGACTTCTTGGCCGGACGTTTCGGGAACCGTGGCTGAAACCAGTTCCCAGTCCCGCGTTTTCATGCTATTGCATTGTGGGATGGGTTTTCTAAGCTGTTGCCAAGTTTCAGAAATTAGACTTAGTTCACATACACCACCATTGAACAGCAAATAAGTTAATTTTGTTGAATCAGTGCTGATCTTTTTCCTCCCTCCCTTCCCCACAAATTAACAGTACAGGATAAATAAGGGCTTCGTGGAAATAGATAATAAGAATAAAATTTACCTTGTCTATTGTTCTATTTCTAGTGGCATCTTTAATATATATTTTTTTAATAACTTTTTCTTTAATTGGGTGAAACTATAGTAACAGGATATTTTAATTTTAAAAATAATTAACCTTATTCTCATTTAAAAAAAAAATTTAAGGCCTGCATAAAGAAATATGAAAGATTATCTTGTGACTTTTAGTATTTATTATAGGTGCTATTCAACTTACTAAAATGTAAGAGTTATTTCCCTTTATCGTTTTTCTTAAAGTCTGTTACAACACCCTCAGCTACTACCACTTCTTATCCTCTCCTCTCTCTGCTGAATTCTATTTTCCTTTTACCCACACTTGCATAACCCTATACCTTCGCACGAACTTACTAAAATGTAAGAGTTGTTTCCCTTTATCATTTTTCTTAAAGTCTGTTACAACACCCTCAGCTACTACCACTTATATCCCCTCCTCTCTCTGCTGAATTCTATTTTCCTTTTACCCACACTTGCATAACCCTATACCTTCGCACGTGTGATAATACAGATTGAGAAATGGCTTCTACCCGTGGAATGTCATCGGGGAGCACGCATCAGTAGCCATAACTGTTGACTCAGCGATGGAAACGAAGATATTGTGTATATGTGCACTCTTATACACAACACAGAGCTACTTCATCCTTGATTCCACAACTATGGACACACACACGTGTTTCTTCTTGTATGAATACAAAACTGTTTGTTTTAAGTTAGTAATTGTTTTAACATCATCAAAATTAAATAGGTTTTTTCCCAGAACTCATCAAAATGAGAAGAGACTATTTATTATTATCTGCGCTTATTTATATAAGATTTGGACATCGTCGCTCTTTTACCAGTGAACTCTTTTGGAAAGTTTTTTTTTTTTAAAGTTGCGTTTGTAAATGGAATACCTGGCGGGCAGGTGTGCGCCACTGCGAGTGAGTAAGCTGTTGCTTCCGGTGGCCATGTCGCCTCCAGTGCTCCATCGCAGAGAGAGAGGTCTCCGAATTTTGCGGAAATAACGGCAAGGTTGATGATAAAAGTAGTTTAAATGTGCAGATTGGACATTTTCTTTGTAAATAAAATCCCTGTTCGTGTATGCTAGTTGGTGGTTGTTTGTGTTTTCTTTTATTCCGGTCTTCCGGTTTTACTCTGCGGTTGAAACGTCCAGACTTTATGATTCCAAGATCTTCCGGAATTCCGGGCGACGACCGAAAATGGATGAGGCTGCACGACCGACGTCCCACAGCCTGACCCCTTGATCCTCAAACGTGTGATGCCTCTAATGGCCTGATTGATGCTTAATTAGAAATTACCATTGCCCCCCATAACAAGTAAGCAAAACTGAACTGCCAGGAACAGCAAAAGTAACAGAGGTGATCCAGTCCTGGAAGACTGTCTGCCATGTATGAATGCATTAGTTCTACGTAAGTCTCTGTTAAAGACCAGGGTAAAATGAAAGTAGAGTAACTAAACAAAAAAGGTGTTCTAGCTTCATCCCTGAAATCAGGCGGGGGAAGTATCTAGGCCTGGGCCAGCCAATGAGGGAATAATAAAAAAATTTGTTTAAGGGGTATTTTTTCATAGAATTAAGTCTGTAAGAAAGTCACCTTCACACATCAACGTCATAAGGGACCTTTTCTTTTTAGGTCATGACTTTATTCTTAAAAGGAGTGGCAGAGCCTGGTGTCTTTGAGAGTCCTTGCAATGTCAGAGGACGGAGTGACATCTCGGAAACTAGCTACAGAGGCTGAGAAGGCCAAGTCATTTGCATGTATGTGGCACTGAATTGTGATCTGACTGCTTATGCTGATTAGGCCTCCGTAAGTTTAAGTCATAGAGATGGATAATGGCGTGGATCTACGAGCAGTTCTCGTTAAAATGGGCAGTGCTCGATTAAAGGTTCGTTCCCACGCGTCTTTTGTGCTTTTTGTGGCAAGGAAAATTCTTTGAGGTCCCACACGCTGCCTGGGGGTGGAGGGCATCCCTGTGACAGATACTGGTGCACCCGAAGACGATAAAGCCGCTTCCCGTTCCTTGTTACTCCCAAACCCATAACGTGTGGATTGGGTGGGAGGAGGAGAAGCAGGGGGAAGTAAGTGCGCATATGTGGGCAATGCATTCTCAGAAATTGCAGGGCCTGTGCGCCACTTAACACAAACGCGATATCGCCTCTGATGGCTTCCACTTCCTCTCCGTGTGTGGGGGGGGTGCGAGCTTACAGAACTCTGTCAGATGCCAGTTTGCTTGCAGAGCTACGTGTGGATGAGGCTATTTTTCTCCACGATCCCAAAGATATTTGTGTTGGGCCTTTTTTTTTTCTTTTAAAGGGAACAACAGAAGAACAATATATGGTCTGCACTTTGGAGTTGCTACACAGATTTGACATTTGCCATTGCTTTTGAATTTGTGCCGCATGTTTGAGCTTACAGACTCTGAAGGTAAACTTGTGTGTGTCAGCGGTTTCGTGACCGAGTTTGACTCCCAGTCAGGGTCCCCTGGCTTTGGCACACCCCACTGGCACCAGCTGGATGGGTTTCTTCTCGCATCTAGAATCGAGGAGTTCTGGCTAGGATTTTTATATGCCAGTACCTCGTGACTCTCTGCCAGATAATCGCCGCGCTATGAGGGACCTGGCAGGAGAAGAGACATTAAGCAAAAACCTGGAGTGTGTTTTGGTTTAATTTGTAGTAATTTAGCAATAATATCAAACCAGTAAACGAATAGTTACTGTAGACCGTACACGTGAGTTATCCTAGGGACGTTCAAATGAAGCTATGCTATTGCTAAATTACAGGTGAAAAGGGGTCTTTTGAAATCAAAACTCTAATATATATTGTCTAGTAGTAGGGAATATTTAGCAAGCCCAGTGGGGCTATACCTATAGTATATTATGGAACAATGCTGTCTAGTGGACAGGTTGCTACAGGGTTGTATTCAATTTCTCTCGCCACTGATCACATAATTCGCCAGGTGTAAAGCGGATGGGGTGTTTGAATTTAATATATATATTTTTATGCATAATTTCCAAGTGTTTTTTTTTAAATAAAGTTTGACTTTTGTACTCTGATACCTGGAAGATTATTCTGATTTTATTTATGAGCGTCCGGTGTTATCTCCCTTGTTTATAATGACAACACTAAGACAGAATCCCGCTTATATCATCAAGAATGACAGCTGTTAGTCATATACCCGGGGCTCATCTGAATAGACGATTTTGGTGTATAATCATTTAATATCTAATATATATACAGCATAAACACCTGATGTGCTTAGGTAATATAGCACCCAACCTGGAACTGTATTAAAAGTAATTACTTATGTGTATTTTTTCCCCTCCCTATATATGAGATGATGAAGAAAATGTAGCTACGACAACGCACGTGAGAAATTCCCAACAGAGTCTGTGGAGTGAGTGCGTGTGTTAGCATTTTTTTTCGGAGTTCTCTCCCTTCTCTCGCAAAGCATTTTACAACACCCTTTTCCTCGGTATTAACAAAAAAGAAGGGAGATAATTCATTTTTGTGGGTTAAAAATTTCCATTTGTTGTTGAAAGTTGGAGTGGGTGATAGCATTATATTGGCGAGCTTGGCTAAAGATGTGCAATTCTTGTCACTTTGTGATTATTCAACATTTGCTGCATTCGGTGCAGTGAGTTGTTAATCTGTCAGGGGAGACAACTATTCACAACTTTAAAAAGTAGGAGAAAGGTTTGATTTTCTTGCCTCCAAGTACAGACCGCAAGTAATTTTTGTATTGTTCCTTTTATAGGAATTAATTCATCGAGATCCCACTTACATTCCTCTTTAAAAAGATACCATTATGCATACAGTTGACACGGTTCTTTGACTCCCATATTCACCAGGCACAAGAAAAAGGTCGCTGGTGGTTGTAGCAAATTGATGTTCCCCTTGGTAGGTCCCTTGACGCCCTGACGCCATCTTTGGAAATTATACACAATGAATAACAAAAAAAAAAAATTAAAAAAATTAGAAAAAGCTATTTCTCGTGAATTATCAGTGTAAATTTTGAAGTTGCGCCATGCATTAATCCGGCTACGAGTTCTTGACGCAGAAGTACATTAACTTCTCAGAGAAGTGTGGTCCCCGAAATGAGCTAGGCTCCACCCACATCTTTCGCCCTGCCACGTATGAAGAACTGTTGGGCAGCTTTTCGGACAAAGCGACGTGAAATGTATAGAATGGGGGGCTAGAAGCTTCCCTGATCTAACCCCGACAGGGAATGTGGGAGCAATCCGCAAAGCGAGGCTGAGAAAATTAGATATTAACTTTTAAAAAAAAAAGGAAAATGGCACATTATCAGCGATCCAAATCGCTTGTTGGTAGAGTTGGTTTAACCCTGATAAACAAGAATAGAGAAAAGAAATTTTCCAGCAGAGGAGCAGATGCGGGCTGATATTAATGTTGCCTTGTTTCTTCTCCCCTACATAAAGTGTCCAGAAGAGAAAGTTTGCCCACAGTTCTTTGGCTTCACTGGCAAAAGTAAGATAGATTATCGTGTTGCTCATTCACTCAGTTTGAGAACCCACTAGTGGCTCGACCAAACGCATTTTTTTTTCCCTACATAAATTAATTTAAAATGTAAAGAACAGGGCTGGTTGTTATAGCACCAGTAATTCTTAATTAATCCCATAGATGAGACTACAGTTAACGTCATTTGCTTTGAAATCGAGAGTCAAATCAAATGACATCGATTATAGTCTTATCTATAGGATTAAGAATTGCTGGTGCTATACCAACTTATTTCTGAAACGGATTCAATTTCCCATAATTATTAATTTATATATTTAATTTTATAAAGATGTTTTCATTTGATAAAACATTTTCATTATATATATATATTTACTTTAGCACCCATTTTTATTATAGATTTCTTGTTTGCTTCTTCTCAGATGTAATGCTATGTCATTCATTTGTGTACCGGTAGTAAATCAAATATTGATTTTAATATAACAGGAATGTATATCATAGTCGGGCTTTTTTGTTGTTGTTGCTTTGATATGTAATAATATTCAATTTTTATACGTGTGAAGTTTTCAGATTTCTTTTTATGTTTTAAATTGTTATTCCTTAGAAAGTAAATTCCAGGCAAATGATTAAATGTTTTTATAGTGTTCATCGATATCAATACAACAACAACAACAATAATAAATCATATTTATTTATATTATTAAATGACTATCGTGTATTGAAATATATTCTTCTCTAAATCATGATACAGGTATAAAGTATAAATACTGTTTTAATTCCTAACGACTAAGTAGAAAGATTTAACTAATAAATCACCTGTGAACATTTTGAGAGATTTAAAGGAGTTTAATCCACTTGTTGGCGATCGGTAATCGAACAGCAGACTACTCGATCGCTAAGGTCGAGGGTTCTGCTTGCCGTGCCTCCCTAATATCGCTTCTTCTCGACCTTTTCTTGGCCTGTCGGTTTTGAGAGGTCACGTGACCCACGCAGTTCTGTTTAAGGGTTACCTCCCTTCGGCTGTTATAATCGTTAATAGAAATGGTTTTTTTTGGCTGAATTCCCTACTCTCTCCCACCCCATTCCTCGTTTTTTCTGACGATATATCCGCCGATAACACTGGTCAACAAAATTAAATGTATTATACTCATCATGAATGCAAACCAACTTTTTCAGACTAATTTTTCATGCTGATTTCAAAATTTCACTCCATTTGTATGCAGCACGTATCAGTTTTTCAGTAGATACATGCAAACATTTACATATTTGTATATATGAAATCATTAACGTAATAATTAAGGACATATTATTTTTTAGAAAGTAAATGAGTTTATTGAGTTAAAAACCATCACTATCATTCTACAAAGAGTGAATACACAAAAAATGGGTCAGACAAAGTTAGAACAACAGAGTTAGAAACATTGTGATTTGGATTTCCTGCGGTGTTTCCTGATCTGGTTGATCACGGTAAAGTGTCCAGCAGTAGTCAGCCAGCATACTGTCATTCCAGAAGCCTTGGTACCGTTTCTCTCCATAGCACTAATGTCCTGGTGAAATCTTTCACCATGTTCATCAGACACTGCTCCAAGGTTATCTGCGAAGAAATCCAGATGGGAGTCCAAGAAGTGAACTTTCAGTGACATGCGACAACCCATTGCTGAGTAACATTTCAGAAGATTCTTGATGCCTTCTTGTTGCCCAAGAAATTCTCACAGATCCAATTGAAAGCATTCCAGGCAGGCAGTTCCAGTTTCATCCAGTGTTGTCTTGAAGTTGACATCTTTGAGTATTTCTCTAATTTGGGGTCCGACAAAGATACCCTCTTTCAACTTCGCCTGTGTGATTTTGGGAAACTTTTCTACAATATACTCAAACCCTCTGGCATTTCTCTTCCCTAGCGTCTTTACAAACTGTTTCATCAGTCCAAGCTTTATGTGCAAAGGAGGCAATAGGACATTACATGGATCTACAAGAGGTGTATTCTTGACGCTAGACAGTCCTGGCTGGTATGATGTTCTTGTCTGCCAGTTTGATTCCGAATAATGTCTGTCAGTTGCCCGACTATCCCGTAGACACAAGAAACAACAGTATTTTGTGAAACCTGACTGCATTCCCATTAACATTCCAATGACTTTTAAATCTCCACATATTTTCTATGAGTATCTTTCATAGGCAATGGCATGAAGTAAAAGTTCCATATTCTCATATGATTCATGAAGATGAACGGAGTGTGCAATAGGAATGGAGGGCTTCAAATTACCATTATGGAGAAGTACAGCTTTTAAACTTCGTTTTGAAGAGTCAATAAACAAATGTCACTCTGCAGGATCATGATTTTGTGATAAGCATTCGAAAAGTCCATCGATGTTACTGCAAAAGCAAAGCTGGCCTTCAACAGAAAAACACTTTGTAGAACCACATTTCTCTGCCGAAAATAAGTTATACGAACACCGTGCTCTAGCAGATACTTCTCCTTCAGTCTCGATGCCAACAGTTCTGTTTTATCTTTTGAGAGGGATAGGTCTCTGACAAGGTCATTCAGTTCAGCTTGGGAAAATTTCTGAGGTTCAAAGCCAGCCACATAATCTTCCTCAGCAGCACTATCGCGACAGTCAGCATCATCATCTGATGTTTCAATACCATCATCTGGTGGAACTGGAATTGGCAGACTTCCATTGTGAGGCACAGGTCTCATTGCAGAATCCAAATTGGGATACACAATTTTGTGTTTATTCTTCATAGAAAATCCTGTGACATTTACTTTGCAAAAATAACAGTCATTAAAATGGTCTTTCGGCTCCCTCCATATCATTGGAATGGCAAAAGGCATGGACTTTTTCCTTCCTCTTATTGAACCAGTCACGTAAGCCATTTGAGCAAGCTGAGCAGATAAAATGTGGTGCCCATAACTTGTCCTGATCTCCAAGAGGACAGTCAAAGTAAAGCTTATAAATCTTCTTGATCTCTGGTGTTATACGTTTTTGAGCTTTCACAATAAATTATCCACAGACATAACAAAACACATCAGGAGGATTTCTACACTGTCTTGACATTGTTAACACTGTAAAACAAGTAAGGAAATAGATGCAAACGGTTGTACTTATATTGAATTTGAGATGATGAAATATTTCATCAGACCAATCATGACTGGACAATTTAAGATGATGAAATATTGCATCTGAACTATGCAGCAATGAATAATGTAGTTTATTTTAAAGGTATGTTTCCATGATGTAAATGAAATACATGCATACACGTCATTAATTGGAATTTCTATATAATGCAGGAGCTAAAACCAACTGTACGTGATGTCAAAAAACTAATTGTATATTTGAAATCAGCATTAAAAGCTACACTAAGTACACCTTGACATATGCTTGATGACCAGTGTAATCAATAAGACGCAGACGGGAGCCTATCGTCCATTTTCTTCAATCCGCCGGCCGCCATTTTTTTTTGTTTTTGTTTTTTTTTTTTTTTTTTTTTGTTGTTTTTTTTTGTTTTTTCTTGTCATGTCGTCATGTTGACGAATCCTGGGATTTATTTGCTGCCGGACAGTCCGCCCCCCCCCCCTGTACGCACGCGCGGAGAGCCGGACGGAATGACTTTTAGCGAGATCTCGTCGAGGTTTGGAAACTGTTAAACAAACAAAGAAAAAAGAATTTTTTTTTTTTTTAAAGGGGGGGTCGGGGTTCTTGGGCAAACGTCGAGCAGTCCCGCGGATTTACCCCCCCCCTCCCCCCGCCTCTCATCCGATCTCGTCACCATGGCGCCCGTCGCCTAGCGACTGACCAAAGCGGACGACGCCTTAACGACCGCCCGATCGGTGTAGTCGCGGGGAAGACTCTTCCATCTGCCTCGTCCCCGGCCACATCACCATCTCGTTTTTGTACTGTGTCTGTGTGGGAAGGAGGAGGAGGAGGAGGAGGTGGTGGTTAGCTGATACAGCCAGCCCTGCAGACGGACGGTCGGCGTTCGTCCATTCCGTGGAATGGTAGAAGATGACCCGGTTAGCGGACAAATAGAACGACAGGGAACAACCACAACTAATAAAACACCAGTAACAGTGATAGATAATAATAACGTTAATAATAATAATAATAATATAATAATAATAATAATAATAATAATAATAATAACAACGTTAATAATAATAATAATAATAATAACGTTAATAATAATTAATAATATAAATAACGTTAATAATAATAATAATAATAATAATAATAACGTTAATAATATGAATAATATAATAATAACGTTAATAATATGAATAATAGTAATATAATAACGTTAATAATAATACTAAATAATAATAATAATAATAATAATAAGAATAATAATAATAAATACGTTAATATATATAATATATATAATAACGTTTACTACTATGACTAATATTAATAATACTAACGTTAATATAATAATTATAATAATAATAATATAATAATACTAATAATAATCCTAATAATAATAATAATGTCGAGGACAATAACAACAAGTCAACTTAACCAATACGATGCCAATAATTATTTATTTGTACCAGCGAACTCAACACGGTCAGCCTCGCGCGCCGCTCTTTGATCTCGGCCAGCAGCGCCACCCGCGGTCGGTCTGCCTGACTGTCCGGGGTCACCTCAGCATCTCCCGACCCCGTTCCGGTCCGTCTCGGGTCAGGCCTTCTTTTAAAAGAAATTAAAAAAAAAAAACAAAACAACGATAAATTATTTTTAACAACACACACACACACACACCACCACCCTCCCAACAGGGGGAATTGTCTCCCTTGTGACACGAGCGAGTGAGGAGGAGGAGAAGGGGGGGATGGTAGCGACTTGTTCTTCGTGACCGCATCAGGTTATCAGCCGAGGAGGAGGAAAGAAGAGGAAAAAGAACCCGTGTGTGCGCGCGCGTTTATAAAAGGAAAGAAGGAAGAAGGAAGACCCCGCCCGACCATGGAAAGGTCGTCGTCAGTCTAACGGGTAAATTTTTTTTTTTTTTAAAGAATTTTAAAAAAGAGAGAGAGATGGAGAGAGAGAGAAAGATGGAGAGAAAGACGGAGAGAGAGACGGAGAGAGAGATGGGGAGAGAGAGATGGAGAGAGAGACGGAGAGAGAGATGGGGAGAGAGACGGAGAGAGAGAGAGATGGAGAGAGATGGAGAGAGAGAGAAGATGGAGAGAGAGATGGAGAGACGGAGAGAGAGAGAGATGGAGAGAGAGACGGAGAGAGAGAGAAAGATGGAGAGAGACGGAGAGGGGGGGAAGAGAGAGAGAGATGGAGAGATGGCGAAACTCCGTGTCGTGACATTTAAAGGAATTTCCTTTTTCTTTTTTAAAACTATCCGCCCGATGAGAGAGAGAGAGAGAGAGAGAGAGAGAGAGAGAGAGAGATGACATACTGACACACAAACAAACATCTGGACCGACCGACCATTCCCAGGAAGTGTTCCACTTACGACTGACACACTGACCAGATTAGCGCGCTCTCGCTCTTGCCCGTGCCACGGCCTCCCGGCTCCGTCGGGTCGGTCTCGGTTCGCGTGTGTGTGTGTGTGTGTGTGGTGGTGGCGGCGGTTGGGGGAGGGAGGGGCCCCCGGATATCGGCCGGAATGTTCCGAGGAAGTCGATTTCCACGGCGGATCACCACCTAGCGGCGGACGGACCGACGGGGGTTAACCGCCCGGAGTCATTTTACCCGACCACCACTCCGTCAGGTGACCGGACTCTTTCTTTGTTAGGCCTCCTCCTCCTCCTCCTCCTCCTCTCTCTATCTGTTTATTTTTCGGACGTAAGACGGAAGATGCCCGACCCACGGTAAGTTTCACGTACACGCACGCACACACATTATATAATTTAGCTTTCAGACCGAAGATGCTTCCATGTCATCTCATGTCTGGTGGTTTATCACCTACCGCAAACACTAAACAAGCAGAAATAATATATATATATCTATAGTTTGTTTGTTTTTTTAAAGAATGCGATAATTATTTCACGTCGGCTGACATTTCTAAAAGGTCAGAAGATCCGTAGACGTTTGGAAGAGGAAAGAAAAGTACAGAAGTAAACTTAACTTAACAACAGATGAATAAAAAGGGGGAGAATACATCTGATCTCACTGGTGTCAGACCCAATTCGGCAGCTCGAAACTTCTTCCTCTTACTTTGCCGATGAATCAACCGGCCCCACGAGACGGGCATTTAAATAGGGGCTGTTTGTTTTTTGTTTTTAATTCTGTTATTATTACTGTTATTGTTGTTGCTGTTGTTCATTTCTTTTTCTTTCTTTCTTTTTTTTTTTTTTTTAACGTGAGACTGACGGCTATGTGTGTCAGCCAGTCTGGCCTCGTGATCTGATGGAAGCAGGCCAGAAATCAATACACGGTGCTACCTGCGTTCTCGTTATCATTGCGATACACACACGCCCGACTGCTTGTTCCTCCCATCTAATAATAATAATAATAATAATAATAATAATAATAATAATAATAATAATAATAATAATAATAAAGTGTTCTGTCTGCCTCTGATAACAAAAGTCACATCATAAACAATATAACCAGGAGAGGGCGTATAAATAATAACTTTCGTTATCATCGATGGTTGTTAAGGAAGAGATGAGTGCACGTCCTGTTCATAGCGAAAGTGTAAAAGCTCGAGAATAACGTACGCGTAAGCATGCGAAGAGAGAGAGATGGAGAGAGAGAGAGAGAGAGAGGGGATGGAGAGAGAGAGAGAGACAGGGAGGGAGAGAGAGAGAGGGAGAGAGAGAGAAAGAGAGAGACAGGGAGGGAGAGAGAGAGAGATGGTGAGAGAGATGGGAGAAGAGAGAGAGAGAGATGGAGAGAGAGAGAGAGATGGGGATGGAGAGAGAGGGGATGAGAGAGAGAGCAGAGAGAGAGAGAGAGAGAGAGGGTATAGTAAAAGCTGACATAATTACCGGCGAGTAAGATAAGGTCAGGTGGAAATGTTGTTGTTGTTGTTTGTCACGTCTACTCTACTCTACTCCTGCTACTTTGCCGTAGGAACAGAAGTAAAGAAAAAAACAAACAACAAAACAAGACTAGCGCTTAATCGGGCTACCAAGGGAGTTTGCGAGTCGTCGTGGATGTTTCTTAAAGGGACTGGAGGGGGGTGGTCCTATACGGTGGATCGTGACGTTTGTCCGTCGTAGTGGGATTTCCGACATCCGGGGAAGCAGTCCGGTTACTGGCCAGAAAGAAAAAAAAAATCGGCCTGTTACCTCGGCTCCAACTTCCACGGTAGGTAACCACGCGCGGTCTTCCCGTCGAAGACTGGCTGCCTGCCTGGAAATGACTTTTTTCTCTCTCTCTCTCTCTCTATTTTTTTTTTTTTTAGGAATACGTTAATAATTAATCTTCCTAAAAGTTATTTATGTGAAAAGAGAACGCACGATGCACCTGGATGTTAAACCGAGACGTTCACCTAAACGACAGACTGGACCACGAGCTGGTGTAGCGATCTGGTTCTTCTCTCTCTCTCTTTTTAAGACCCGACAGCGCTCCGCTCGGATTTGTTCTTAACCCCGTACACCTGTAATTTAATCTACCACCGGTTCCTTTGGTGCCAACTGGTGCATGCTGTATTTCGTTATTGTTTCGTCATTCAAGCGGCTCGACGCAAAACTCCCAGACACCTGCATTCCGATGTGACGGGTGATCCGGCTGGTAGCTGGATCACTTATCAGAAGCCAGTATAAAAACTAGATATGACGTCACGATCCGCCGCCAAAAGAGGGCCGATGCGGCTGTAAACCGCCGATGATCCACTGGAAGGTGGTTACATTGCAGATACGATCCGGAAACCATGGCAACGCGCAGTTTATTTGGTCCGATGCTCAAATCGCTGTACCTAGAATACCGACGCGCTTTGAGCGGGTGCAGCAGTGCATCTTCGACATGGATCGGAAACAAATAATGGGTCGGCCATCGATCCACTGGCTGGGGGGGGGAGGGGGGAAACGGTGATGGATTCCTCAGGCATGGCGACGTCCGTTCCCGGTCTCTACCATGACCGACTGAATTACTCGGAAATCCTTTGGCAGTTATACTTGAAGCGTATTTCTACTGGATCAGATTTGCCACAGCACGAGAAAGGCAAGAAATTGAAAGTGGGAAGGGGACATAACCCGTGTTGTTAAACCCGAGCCTCGGAGTGGTGGTGTGGTGGGCAGGGCCTCGCACATCTCCACGAGAACCGCTCTCCGGTGAAGTCCGGGTGGCAGTAAATGCGGTGCACCCGTGCTGAAGAGAACGGTGTGTGTGTGTGGTGTGTGTGTGTGTGTGTGTGAGATGTAAATGAGATGATTAAACTTTCCATCTCCTTAATAATAATAATAATAATAAAATAATAATAAATAGAGCCGTTTCGCTATCTCATGATATTTAGCACGATTTTCCATTTGCCACTTTGAGAGGGGATCTACAGGGTTCCTAAGGGTTCTTCGTCTCCTCCCCTCCCCTTTTAATACGTCGTGTATTTGATATTTAGTGGGAATCTGCTGGAGTTATTTTTAAGCCAATCTTTTCGTTTGTTTGTTCTCGCAGCCATTCCCGTTTTTGCCGACACCCCACCCTAACCCTAACCCTAACCCTCCCCCCCCCCCACCAAGCTGTTAGGGATTAACGGGGCTGAAGGTCCTACCATCGGCTCGGTTAGCTGCCGTAGATGGTGACACACTGACTCGGGGGTTCGCCCCTGGGTTCTCTGCGAAGAGCGGGGAATTTTTAATTAACCACGAACCGAACATATTTAACACGTATCGGTTAATTAAAGAAGAAGAAGAAGAAGAAAAACCCGGCGCCGTCGCCGTGGCGGAATACGGCGAAGCGGAATAGCAATGGAAGCTGCCCTGGAGCCGGAGAACGAACGCGGATAATTTTAAATATAATTGAGAACCAGAGAGAGAGAAAAAAATAATAATAAGGAGAAAAAAGAGGGAGCGATGGTGGGCGGGTGTGAAGGGGCAGCTAGCCTAGCTCCACACGCCATTGGAGTACGCACCAGGTGACCTTCACGAGGCGGTGAATGTCACCTCTCACACAAAGCTACCACCACCACATTAGATACAGCGAGCTTTTCGCATTCGTCTATTAAAGGCTCACTGTTGTTGTTTTAATGGACATCCGCGTTAGACTGGTTAATTAATCAATACGCAGATTTGACGTTAATTAGCAATATTTTGCTCTCATTTTCATGCCCAAATGTCTCTTATTTTTTTTCTGGCTATTTTTTTCATTGTTCTTGCATTGTTACCAGTGTGTGTATACATTGTTGGGTGCTTTAAGAGCATAGATGCTACGTTACACGAAAACTATGTTGCATTACTATAAATGTATGTGTACATAATAATCTCTTACGGCATTTCTAACTTATTTCATAAAATATTTACTCATTCCACTATTGCTATCTGTCAGGAAGAAAGTATGCAATTACTGAAATGATCAAAACATTATTATCCATGTGTATATCATAGATATAAGATAAATAAGAAACTTTCACAGCTACACATTAAATAATACCTCATATATTTATCATGGATACTTTTGTATGGCTGTGGATAAGCACTGTGCCTCACTATATTATTTTTACGTGTCACTCTAGAATTTTTATATGTACAAAGCTATAAGTGGATTTTTAAAAGATGTATTTCCATGGAGATGTAGAAAAAAATATTGTTTTAGCTTTGTGTATGTACATAACATTGTTTGCATTGATGTGTGAATATCTGCTTGTGCTTACTAATGCAAGTTAAATATCACTTTTCCACTGTTACATATTTTATTAAATGGTAAAAAATAATTTATAAATTGTGTCAGCAAGTATTTTGTGTTTTTTAAAAAAAAAAGGTGGTAATACAATGGAGCACTTTTAGGAAAAAGGGCTTTACTTTTCATGTCAAAATCAGTACATGGCAAACATTTACTCCCATCAATTCTCGAGCTGTCAGTTATGGTGTAACTTGGGCATGGCTCCTTGGATAGACAGCTGTCTTTGGACGTTCTTCTTTGTCTTTTTTCATACATCAGTCTATAAGGGAGCCAACCTTGGTGAGGAAGTGTAGTTTCGCAATTGTCCACTGGGAAGAATCACTAATCCCATGCCATGTGGGGCCTGGCACTTCTGACTATGGCAGAGGAATCTCTACCAGAACTTTTTCATTTATTTAGATGTGGGAGAGGAAATCAGAGTAGTCTGTCTGAAGGGAACTCGTGTAACTGGGCTGGTAAAGAAGAGCAAAAGGAAACTGCGAGTAAGCGTACGCAACACCAAACTGGGCTGACCTTGACTGGCAAACGAATAGTCTACTACCACTGGATCATCACACTCAGCCAGTCTTCAGTTGATTTCGACTAATGGTAATTCATGATCCACCCCAGCATATAAATCGTGGCTAGTTTGATATGTGTCAGTTCCAATTCTAAAACATGCATCATTACACCATCATAAACTCTCTCTCTCTCTCTTTACTAAATAAGCAAATCTACCGGATATTTCTAGTGACACAACTCACCGCTGGTGTCTGAGTTCTGAAGATGGTTTGGCTTTCAGGGAAATGCTTCACAGAAACCTTGCAGTATTGAAACGGCTCACTTGTCTCACTGGCTTAAACTTTTGCAGGCATCTGAGCCAATCAACAATTAAAAAACAGTGAAATCTACAATTGTTGCCCAGCCAGGAATTTTATTAGGTTATCTCCCCTTAGATATTTTATCTAAATTTCTATATATCATATTAAGCTTATATATATATAGTTTATGTTTACATTATGTTTGTATGCATTTTTTTTTTCATTATCTGTGCTGTGGTAATGGCTATTGTAATTATTTGATTACAGGTGAGTGCAATAAATTTAATTTATGTTATACAGAACTGGCAGGAATGACATTAACTGAAATGCAATTTTTTTCTTTTTTTTTTTTTGAGAATTCTTACCTTGGACCTTGTTATCTGATGTTGTATTGTTACATTGTTCACAGTCATTGCACCTGTACTGAGGCTGTTATATGAGACAGGTGTCTAGAGACATATGGCTTTTAGCTCACCTGAGGGAAAGGATTAGTCCATTTAGTCAGAGGAGGAGGGAAAGGTTGGTTGGATATATATATATAGATATATATATATAGTGACAGTGAACGTGGGTACTTCACAACAGCTGTGTGTACAGGCAATAGATATACTGTATTGGTATTGCACTAAGGTCTTGTCTTTCCAGATTTCTACATAATAAATTGTATTGATCCCCCAACTGCTTGGCGTCTTTTCAGCTGTCTCTCACCAGTGTCTGTAGGCTTGTTTTTGGGAGGCTATTTTAAAGCTGTAGTAAGTAATGTAGACTGTAGAAACTAGTGGTTTTGATGTTTCGTTCTGCTATCACCAGATAATTGTTTTAGGTTGACGTTTGTCTCCAAACTGTCTAGAGGATTATTCTAGATTAGAATTTTGAAATAATTAAAAGTTTTTTGTTGTCTTTTGAAATATTTGCCTTGACTTTTGCAGATGGATAATTTATATGCACATTGATTTCTTCATTTTTTTTTTGAATTTGGGTTTTGAGACATTGAACCTTTAATTTCTAAACTTCTTGCGCATCAAATTTTCGTTGTATGAGTTTATAGAGAAAAACGTCAATGTACCCCTATCACTCTGAAAAAAGAAAGAGAGAATACATGCGTGCAAATGGTTTAAGAATATGAGCATATTAAACCTGGGGTTTTCATGGAATATGAAACAGACTACTGTCCGCTGAAAATTAAAGAAACATTCCCATAATGCAGTGCTATGAAACTGACCCTATCCCAAAAGTGAACATGTGATCCAATCCCTTACTGAATTTGTAGCACTCAAGATTTGTGTCATCAATGACGTATTTCTTTTTTATCATTAACCCTCAACCTTACGTCAAATTCCGTACCGCTGAAATGTGGGAACATCTCCCTAATTTGTTGCAGGTTTTGTGCAGCCTCACCCTAGAGTTAATTACATTATGATGCCCATATAGAAATACATCTAGCAAACATATTCTGCGTCTCAGAATTACTTTGGTCAAAAATAAAATTGTAAGCAAAGAGAAATTAACGTTACTTCTCCTCGGATCTTTTACCTTTAGCTGGAATGTGATATAATGTCAGACTTCTTCACAAAAGCCCAACACATTACAGATGACATTTTCTGTTTGTATTTAGTGTCGTGTAAATTCCATTTTAAATTCCTGGTTTCGTTCCACATCTAAATAAAAAGGAGGTTTATAGTGGGGACTTTCTATGGTAAGCACACGCCCTGTTCTCACCCTCTTGGTTTAGGAAAGTGAAACGTAAACACGGTTTCTTTTGGTTCCTTACATCAGTCGTTAAAGATGAAGCAAAGGTTATGTTTTTCCTCAGGTACATATGGCTCCAATTGTGGTCATGGCCGATGTCTAGATAGCGCTGCCATTTCTTTGCTATTCCATGCCTGCCAACTTTTGAGTGACCACTTTCTCTCCCACTTTCTGCCAGAAGAATTTCACTAAGGTTTTCTTTGGTGAAGTAATGCACCATTTGTGTTTAGCTTAGCTTGGTCTAGTAGCTACAAAGACAGGATACCACCATAGCTTGCACAAGGTGCTTCTACATGGAAGATAAAGGGGCATCAACTCAATTCTTAAATCGATTAATACTACCACTGTTAGCTGCGCTTTTGATTAACTCGTTCCATCCATTAACAGTTCCATTACCAACCCTGCCTACCGACATCTAACTGCACCAGAACATTAGTTTATTTGTTAGCATGACCCTTAGTAAAGCTGAAAGCAAAACAAAAACAAAAAAAATCTCTGTAAAACTTTCTAGTAAGCCCATCCTTACTAGATCAGTATTCTTTCTCAAATAAGGACCAATATTTACTTATTGTGGCCAGATGTTGGTGTTTTCTTGCTGTTATGGATTTTGCTAAGGCTGGAATTTCGAGAAATTCCGTATGTGTGCAGAACCAACAAAAAGTATGGTGATGGGTTGTAGCATTCAGATATTGGTGAAAGAAAAGAAAATTACAACAATGGTGGGGTGGAGTGTGGGGAGAGATTTGAAAGTCCTTATAGTTGTGCTGCTTTCATAGGGTAGAACTCCGTCCACGGAATCAGTTTATTCACATCTGTGTTTGAACTGCCACCATGTTCTGCTCCATCAGCATCATGGGTACTTCTGATGGTGAGGCAGGGGGAGAGATAATGGACCTGTGGAGTTATCAGTTTCCAGACTAGAGAGAGAGAGAGAGAGATGCAGTAGAAGTCTCTTCTAAAAAATAAAAAGACGATTATATCGGAATTCAGGTTACCGAATGTCAAGTTGGATAAATCGTCGTAAATTTTGATTATAGAAACGCACGGTATGGCAATTTTAACTATGAATACAGAATACAAATTCCTGCCCAGGCCATTAACAGGTCCACTGCTTTAGAAATCAAATCTTGATTCATCACTAATGAAAAAAATTACTCCAGTCACGTGATGTCCAAGCCACTTGTTTGCAGCATTAGTAGTTTAGCCACTTCTGTTTTATGGCAGATACTACACACCATGGATTGTTTCATATAGGGACCTCTTTGATTAAGGCTTCCTGCATATGGTTGAGGCCGACACCAGTCTTTCCTCCACGGATGCAGAGAGACCAGAAGCAATCTGAATCGGTGCTGTGGTTCTGCTTCACCAAGCCAAAAGTGGCATGCAGCAATCATCTGCTGTGGTTGTTACCTGCAGTTGAACATGAAACAGTCTTCGAAAAAATATCTCCCTAACCCTTGACCCTTCATAGCTGAGAAAGCAGACTCCTGTTCATGTTTGACCATTTCCACCATCTGGGTCCGTGACTGTGCAGCCTCTATCCTAACAACAACGGTTCTCTCTTTCTGTGTGTCTCTGTCTCTGTCTCTCTCATCTTGGAGAATCTGCTGAACAAGTACATCTGTAGCACTGCCCCTTCAAAACAAATATCTGAACAGGGCTGAAAATGATATGATGAACACAAGCCAGTTTTCTTTTCATTCTTTTATACCAATACTAGAATTCAGTTCCATATTTCTTTGCCATCCAGTCACTCTAATTTTCATTTTTGCTATACGTATGACTTCATAAAAGGCCATTTTTAACTCTATCTAGTCACTATACATTTTATTTAACTATAAAGAAATATTACAAAAAGTAATTTGAGCTCTTTGTGGATGACAGGGGAAGTTTTATTTCTTTCTAGATGCTATAAGTGTCATTTTAAATATATAGCAAGGCCAAAACGTTTTGCATCACTAGAATTTTCTCAGTTTGTTTCTTAACCGTTTTGCTGCTGCAGGCCACATGTCACCTAGGTAGCATCATTGAAATCTGCGGTAGGCCCAGCATTGTTGTAAAATGGCCACTCTGATTTGCTAATAGCTATTTTTTATTACAAAACTTGATCTGTACCAAAACTTGATAAGAAGGCGTTTTTGATTGGTTTAGGGATATTTTGTATGAAATCTCCTTTGTGACTGGTTACCATGTTGGCCACTAGAAGGTTGATCCTTCAAATCTTGCAGCGCATGCAACACATTGTCTCTGGATGGGGTATACCCACAAAAGTCACAGCGCTATCAGGTGATTCCAAATTTGCATAACAATGGTTAGGGATATAAAGCCTGCCATGAATGTTCAGATAATAAAGTTACCAAGCGTTGAGTGACAATGCCTTACCAACGAGTAGCAGTGCCTGGCTGTACCTAGGCTACAGGTTGGAAGTAGACAGACATGTGGCTGCTGAACTTGGTGTAAAGCATAGTGTTATCGGCTGATGGCAGAGGAATAGAGAATAGTTTATTTTATGTGGCACCACAACAGGACAGAACCACCTTTAGAAGTAACTGTGACGTCACCTGTTCATGGAGGATTGATGTAGCCATGCTATCTCAGCACATCCTGACCAGAATAAATAGTGGCGGGATTGTAAGACTCATGTCTCTCAGAGCAGTAGCTACACTCTGCTAATCTGCAAGTTAGATGTTAGATATTTTACATACCATAGGACAAGGCCAGAGTGGGTTAAGACTTATTTGTGCTGAACTATGGCAGAATGAAGCTGGGTTCTATGCTGTTAAAGGTCATGTGTGACTTTAGGCTGTTTAGGTAGCAACTATTCATTGTCTTATGTTGGCACTAAACACATTAAACAATTTCCAGATACCATGCAAAGAAGACTCTTTTTACTATACTTTATGGTCAACCTTGAATGGTATGCAAATATTTTATCCTCGATATGAATTCATTCAATTTATATCGCAGTATCCCCATATTGTTTAGATCAGAGTACATAACACAAGGAGGGCATTATATTAATATAAATTACACTTGCGCTCATTATTACTAACCTACCATAAAAAACATTATCTGCTTTTTCAAAACATTATCGTTAATAAGAATACATTATCCAAGCAAAAATAAACAATTAGAATTTAACGAATCATGTATCACAACATATAAACCGTTGATTGTGATGTTATCACTTAAATTCAGTTCATACCAAAAGCAGGATGTTATGGTGTTCATCTGATATGATTTCTTACTACTAATTTAAATAATTGATAGCTCATACTGTGCTTTTGTACACGTTATTAGACCTTGTTATTGATGACTGCTATTTCTTTCTTTGTTTGGCCTCTAAAAATAAAATTACATACGAAACACGGATAACGCCAATTACTTACTGCCTTTCACAAAGCTGGTTACTCCAATGAGGCCAACTAGTACAGCTGTAAACTGAACGAGCTGGGGATGAAGGAGAAAGAGCATGGAACAGGAAGATAGGTTACATGTTCAAAGGTCTAAGCCGACCTCTTGATAGGTAACCAACTAACCGGAGACTGCGATTCCTTTGTAATGTTCAGCATCTCAACCTTTGCCACCAAAAGATGGCCAAGAGAGATTGGACTGATTGGCTGACAAGCAGCTGGAAAGTTCCTGCTTTGATGTGATAACAAGAAAAAGTTATTTGACTACGCTAGGCAACATCCAAATTACAGCTTGGTGAAATAGTGCGACTGGATGAGAATGGGGCTTGAGAAATTTGGTTCTAAGGGGGTGACTGTACATTAGAAGAAAGGCTGGAGAAAAGTTCAAGAGCTGGTTCACTCTACAGTCAAGAATGGTGGTGGAAATGCTAAAGTAATGATAGAATCTAATAGACACATTACAATATTCTGTAATGTCGTGCAATTTCATCGGGCCATCATCGTTCGATAAGTCATCGGCTTGTGCTACAAGAAGATAACGATCTGAAATTTACTGCAAAGCTTATTGTAGAATTCCTTGCTAGAAAGGAATTAGAAATCTTCTCGAAACCATGGGCTTGCCACATCAGTGTCCCCAGACGCAAATCTCATTAAACAAAATGGATGAAAGAGTCGAGGAAAATTTCTACCCCTTGTTTGTCAGTTAGGGAACTATTTGGCAGAAGAATAGTGTTTACTTACAAGGCAGTATTTTGAAAAGTTACCGAATAGGATGCACATAATACCGGCAGCTGTCAATGACATGAAAGATGTTTGTTTTGGGTGAAAAAAAAAGTGATAACAATATCCCAATGAATTGTTTTTTTTTTTTAATATTCTAACACGTGATTAATCTGATTTTACATGTGTATACTGAAATAATGCATTTTCATTGATAATAACGTGATGAAAAGGGCAGATAACAATGTTTTAATATGGTATCCTCATAATTTTGAATGCCAGTGTATGTAGATGCGACAACAACAACCATTTTAATTATATCTGGACATCGGAAAAAGAAAGAAAAGAAAATGTTTTGCTGTGTCTAGATGACACAAAGGTTATTTTATTTATGGATAATCAACATATCCTGTACTCACTGCTTCCTTATGATACAAAATTACTTTAGAGTTTTTTTTTGTTGCTGTTTTTTAAATTAAAAATTAGTGGTAAATTTAATTTATAACTTTAATTCGTTTATGGTAGCAAATCAGTTATAAGCTTCTTTTTTTTTCTTTCCCATTTTGTTTTGCAAAGTAAAATGTAATTTTCGACAGGGGCATTCCTTCGATACTGTTTTGCCAAAGGCCTAATGAGATAAATGCTCTATCAGACACAAGCCCTGAGAGGAGTGAGTGATGTCAGGCTCAAAGCAACAAGTACAGGATGTTATGATTCATTGCTTATGCACCATCAAAATGTGCCCAAGCTTGTATAAAAGATGAAAGGTTTATAATTATCAGTTCTTAATCGCATTTTGAATAGCCGTGCGACGATAACAAACGCTCAGTGTGCGCTCAGATGGCCATAGGGATTGTAGACTCGTCCAAGAAGAACTCCTATATTTCATGCATATATCTGTTTGTGCATAGAGTTACGTGTGTGTGTGTGTGTGTGTGTGTGTGGAAGCAAATGGCTACCAGAAAAGGTTTATTGCGGAACTTCTTGCAGTACTTTTCCCTCATCAAAAACGCCCTTCTTCTCGCTTCGTGGATTGTTATATCTGCCTGCAGCTATGACTGCTTGTGTAAGCACATGTATGTATACCTTCTTTGTTGTTGCGCCATACAGTGATGCCTTTAAGGGATATAGTGCTATGCTTGTCTGCTAAGTGTTGCCTATTCTGCGCCATGATGGCATGAGGGGATGCCAGCACTTCTGACTTTGAAATTTAGTTATGAATAATCCTTTTACATCAGCTGCTTTGCATAAGCTAAAGGAGCATCCTGCCTCCTAGTTTTAACTTAAACTTACAGAAAGAACAACAACAACATATATAGGCTATTCGCACCTTGAATTGTAATGCCTGGTGAATATCTGACCATGCAGAGGACTTACTTTCATTATGCAACATTATGCACAAAATGAAAAGCAAGAAGAAATACCCGAGGGCAAGTGAGAAATGTTGGATTCATGACGTGGTCCATAAAAAAATGGATGGGAGAGAACAAACAAAAGAAAGATTTTCAGTCTAATAAATCTTTAAAACAATGTCTGAAAGCAAACACTGGTACAGGTTCCCCTTAAAAAGTCACTGGATACTTGTAAATTATCTCAAAAATAAGCAAGGGGGTTTTATGAATGTTTGTTGAAGGTTTTCATACCCATAATTTATAGTTGTTGACTTATTGTTTCCCCCCCCCTTTTCTTAGTTTATTCCAGAGAGTTATGGTGGCATAAACAAAATGAAATCTATGGCAAGACTACTGAACAGTAGTGGCATAAGGGCGGGTTCACAAGGAGGACAATCCTTCTTTCCATTTTGCTTTTTTTAAAAAAAAAACCCTTTTACAGTCTGTAGTAATGAGGAGATAATCCACTAATTTCACTTTGCTAAAAGCTGTGTTAAAGTGACCCCCCCCCCAATCAACATCGTTGCATCTCCCTTGACCTTTCTGAAGAGACGATATTTCAACAAGTTTTCAAAAAGAAAAGAAACTGAAATATAAAGATCGTGGTGTTGGATATTTTTAAGAATTAGTTTAGGAACTGTAGCTTTGACCTTTTTAAAGTGTTGATTGGATACAGCTTCAATAATACCTCAAACTTTAAGGAAGTAAAAGCAAATTACTATTTTTTTTTTTTAGAAATGTAAAGTATAATTGTATGAATAATTAGAAAGAAAGAAAAGGTCTTTTTTTTTCTTTTATTTTGCCTCCTCAAAACCGAAAATAAAACAAGAGTTTGCCTTATAAGCTGGTCCGATCTAATCTGAAGGATTTCCGAACATGAAAGCTGATGGACTTCAGCACTAACTTTAAATCTATATCACTAACGCTTATCAGATTCGTAACTTAAAGTCTGTATGTGGTATGTTTGTCAGTGATGCAAGATGATTTTCTTAAAATTACATCCCCTCTGAACTTTTCAAAACCGGAGTTGTTTTGTTGCGGTACGTTATACGGTGCTTGGTTCTATGTCATGGTTGTAGGTGTGTGGTTCTGAGTCACTCGTACAGCGTTGTATGTTACCGAGTGTTCGGCTGCGTTACGTTTGCGCGAGATGGTACGCTCCGTGACGCCACTGTTTTTGTCTGCTCTAATTTAGTGCTAGCAAAACACCAAACTGCGGTCATCATTAGTGCTTAGCGGAAAATGTTTAATTAGCTCTCTGCGGGGAAGACAATCCTGGCGCGAGAGATCGCAGTGCCACCGCTATCTGCCCGAGAGCACCTTGCCTGTTCTGTGTCATGGGGGTGGGCTTATGTCTCTGGCTTTGGCAGAAAAACTAAGTAATGAATGCAAAACTTCTAAAGTATCCCTTTAAAGTGTACAACCATTTAAAAAAAAAGGGGGGGTAATAAAAGCTATAGTGGAATCAATATTCAGTTTAAAACATTCTACACAACATATTTGTTTATTATCATATTCTGTTTTTTCTTTTTGCATTTGTATGCATGTAGTAATAAAAAGTTAAAGCTGAAGACATTACGGGATATATATATAATAGATATGTATGTATGTATGTATGTATGTATATTGCTGGACTAGATTTTAATTACCCTGCCCCCAGCCACACCTGTTTTTTTCAATGGATGTGACTGTTCTCTCTCTCTCTCTCTCTCTCTTCTCTCTATCTCTGTAACTGACGTCATCTCTCTCTCCTCTTTAAATTTTTTTTTTTTTTTTTTTGTCACGGACTGGTGCAGCAGATAATTAAACAGAGTCGCCAGGATTTTGTTTGATGTAATTTTTCCGTTTGTTGAAAGACAGGATTCCACAGTGTCAGGTAGGCTTAGACCCATTCCCAATACCTGCCCTCTGATACGCACACATACAATACCTTCTTTTCTAGTTCTCCTACCCCCTGTCAGACATTTGATCTGGGGTTAGAAAATATCTGCCATTCCATCTTATCAATGTTTTTAGTAAACACCTGTGTTTAACACACACACACACACACATATATATATATATAATATATGATACTTTTTTGTGGGGGAATATTGCTTTATCCAAGTTTCCTTTCCTTCACATTTCTTCAGTATTTAAATTAATAAATAAAATTAAATGTGGTAGCCATAATAAATAGATAATAAATAGTGTGCTTTCTACTTGTGGTGGATTGTAGAATGGAAACATTTTACAAATGATTACGAAGTTCTAAAGGACAATGGGCAGGTAAAATAAACTGATTAGGTAAGGCGTTCAGCTATCGGTGTCAAAAAAAAATTATATATATATATATATATATATATATAAAAAGAAAACAGTTTCTTTAATGGTACTACAGGGAATGATGAAGTGAACTTTCATACCTGCAGTAATCGACGGCAAATAGAGCAAACACAAAAAAGAATCCACCTTACGTACACTGATGCCTGTAAGGGAGGCAACACCCCCCCCCCAGGGGGCGAGGATGGATGCTCTCCTGCGTTCAGGCGGTTTAGTTGGATTATCCTTCAGTGTTCTAGGGAAATAGGTGTAAATCACGATTGATTCCCAGCAAATAGTTGGTTGAGCGCCCACTTCTTGTTACAAGTATGAGGAGGGAGAATTGCCGGCAAAACTTAACCCTTGCAATAGCAGGTCATGCGGGAAGTTGGTACATTTACATGTATGCAAATTAGTGATGTTTTGATGATAATCCTTCCTCTTATGGAAGAGTTTGAACAGTCCATTTCTTGTATCCTCCCATTTATTTTCATTTACTTAAGCTTTCTTTGCTATCATTAATTAGAAGTCTGTCAGATTACCTTATTTGTACTCTTTGATCAAATTTGGCAGGGTATAGAGTGAAAGGTAAGCACAATGAAGATGTAAATCATCTTAAATAAAGTATCAATTTTAGAAAGAAAATAAAAGGCCATAAAATAACAAAACAAATAATGCTAGTTGGATATATTACAAGGAAGTGAAGTAGCCACTGCAGCAGCACCAGCAGGCCTCCAACATAGTTTTGTCACTTGCAAAGGGAACCAGTTAAATAATTCCTTTTTAAAACAAATATATACTGCTTTATTTTGGCACCTGTCAAGATGATTAATTTGTTTTCTGAACACTCTCCTCCTGTCTTGAAATTAATGTCAGGTGACTGAAACTTTTAAGCTTCTCTATCTTTCTGAATGGAGACAAGGTATGGATTTTTAAATGAACTTGTGAGACCACCAAATTCTCAAGATGTTTGTTGCTGCCAGTTTCTAGATTATTAGTGTCAGCTGTGGAATAGCGCTGAAGCATTTCCAATAAATAAGTCTCCGAATACATGCAATCATGTTATAACAATTTTCAGAGAAATTTCACACTTGCTCTATAATTGCCTTGCTAGGCAATGAATGTTTTGTACGCTGTTTGTGGAAAAGATGAACTATTCATTGTATCCTCTCTATGACCATGAGCTTGGGATTTAAACATAGACCAAACGGGTGGGATGGTGGGCTAGTGGTAGACTACTGGATTGTTACAGTCAAGGGCCTGAGTTCAGTTCTATTAAGGGACTGACTTGGCTCAGCATACATCCCTAGTGAGCATGGCATCTCACTCTTCTTCATCAGCTGGCTATGCGAGTTTCCTCTCGCATCTAAAAATGAAACGTTCTAGTAGGGCTTTCTCTGCCAAAGTTGGAAGTGGTAGAGCAGGATTGGCAATGCCTCCTAATGGCAACCACAGCACTGTGCTCCCTTGTAGATGTTGATGTAAACAAGTTTCTTGGCACAGCCATTTTGACAGATTTTTCTATGAACAAGAGTTGTGCCCCTTTAAAAATAGATATTAATGCACACCAGTGGCTTTTCATGATGACTTTTTAAATAATCGTACAAAGTCTGAATATTCCTTTGCTGATTAGAGTTTATCAATGCTTCTGCTAAGGTTATTTTTATGTTGCACCGAGAACTGTAAATCAACGAGGAAAACCACCCCATAGAGGGTTGGCTTGTGGAAAAATTTGTTGTTTTTTTTTGCAATTTTTAAGGTACAGGAGGACAATTTTGGGAGTATCACAGTGATGCTGATTTTCAGACATTTTGCAGCAGGCATTTCTGTTGTTGGCTTGTGTGAGTGGCAGCCTCAGTTGGTTCTTTGAGCCTGCCTGACCCACTGGTCATTCCAACCACCACTATTAAGCCGTTGGGGAATTCCATTACCTTCCTTAAATAGTACATCACCAATAAACTCTCCATCCTTATCATTATCTTTTTTTTCCTATTGTTGTTTTATTCCTTACATAATTGTCAGGTATGGCTACCTGTTCATCTGTTGCCTTCCTTGAAATATGGAGGATAAACAAGAGCATCACCATGTTAGAAAGTGCCTAGTGGATGCTCAATAAAACCAAAATGTACCTCTTAGACCACACGTGTCTTGCAGTTGAGTTACAGTTTAAAGTGGAAATTTGTTGAAGATGGTTGAGAGAAGAAATAGTGAGATCTGAGGTCTCAAGGTATCATGGATAATTAGTGATCAGGTCCCCCCAACAAGAAAAGATTGTTTTCAGCATGGTGTCAAATTTGTTAAGTTTTACCATCTTTGAATAAACATGAGAGCTAGTAGTAACTGTTTTAAGTAAAACCCTAGTTTTTTTTATATGTTATGCAAATGTAGATACAGGTATTGTTTGAGAGAGAGCGAGAGAGAGAGAGAGAGAGAGAGAGATGATATAAAATATATACATATACAGAGTAGAGATACCAATAGTATGCTTTAATTTATAGAAGATATATAGAGAACTACAGATAGAGTAGATGTAGAAAATATACGGTGATAGGTATTGTTTGGAGAGAGAGAGAGAGAGAGAGAGAGAGATGATATAAAATATATACATATACAGAGTAGAGATAACGATAGTATGCTTTAATTTATAGAAGATATATAGAGAACTACAGATAGAGTAGATGTAGCAAATATACGGTGATAGGTATTGTTTGAGAGAGAGAGAGAGAGATGATATAAAATATATACATATACAGAGTAGAGATACCGATAGTATGCTTTAATTTATAGAAGATATATAGAGAACTACAGATAGAGAAGATGTAGAAAATATACGGTGATATAAATAGTGTGTTCATGAGAAGAGTTCATGGAAAATATATAAAGAGCTAAGAGAAGATATGGAAAATATGTAGAGATATAGATAGTATTGCATGAGAGAATATAGAAAAATATATAGAGAACTACAGATGGAGAGAGAGAGAGAGAGATGATATAATATATCTATCACTAGTCATGTTTTTTCATTAAGTGTTGATAGAATGCAAAATTGCAATGCCCGACAATAACCAGTTAACGGATTTTTTTTAAAATTTGGGATGAACAACAACTGAATCTTCAGCACCATGCCATTCTCAAGTGTCGTACTCATGGCGCAGTACTGACTCGACGGGTGCCCGAAAATCCTGAACTGTCCTGCTATTTCAAGATTTCAAGAATTCCCCCAAACTGCATTCTGACTAATGTTGGTACTTGGTTTTGATTTTAAGCATTATAGGATAATACCCACTCTCCACGGTAATGAAAACACAACAACCCCTAACCTTTTGGTTGGTTCTACACTAACAAGATCTGAATTAGAATAGAAAAACAACAAAACATTTGTGTGTGTGTGTGTAGATGTGTACATGAATAATTCAAGCTCAGATATGAATGTTGTTTGTATTTTTTCTCTTACTCTTGTTTAATACAATGAAATGCTAAAGTTGTTTAACAAACAAGAGACTCAGCTGCCTAGAAGGAATGGTGATTTCTTTGAGGTACATTACAGCCAGGGAAGGAAGGGATTCATTAAATAGACAGCTTGTTTTGCTCTACACATGTAAAACCAGAAATGTTGTCCTCCAGGTGGAGAACCTTATGGGGCCCGCTGTTTATTATTAGCAGACTTCTTCTGCAAGAGCCGAAAGGGGGGGATGTAGGTAGGCAGAAGAGATAGAGAGAGAGGGAGGATGGAGAGGAAGAGAGAGAGAGGGGGAATTCACGAAAACTCATTCTCAAAGTAAGTCCAAAAAAACTAAAATTTTGCAAGATATAAACAGGAGGAAGTGTATGGGAAGTTTGCGGTCTCGATAATCTGGAGATTATTAGAATGATGCAGAGGTTCTTCATCCTTCTGTTCACTTAATGATAAGCCGATCCATTCCAAGCAGGGGAAGCTACCGCACATTGGCGAGCGGTTAGTCACGTACGCATATTATACACGAGTCCGCTTTTGGTGGCGGTTGTTACGGGCGAAACAGCAGCGAATAAAATAGCGAAAATAGTAGTGGTGGTGGAGGGAGTGATGGGGAAGCAGGCAAAATCCGCCGAGAGCGTCGGCGACGGTCTGTTTAAATGACGGGCCGAGGGAGGGAGTCCGCGGGATGCGCCAGCCTCCGTCAGCGGCCACGAGACCGGAGATCGTCGGTTTTCGTCTCGCATTGTAAACTTGAATAAGGGGGGGGGGGGGGTGTGTGTTGGTGGTTCCGAATTGACCCTGGATGTCGTTAGCGATTTACAGGGGCCTCCAGTTTTTTAAAAAAAAAAACAACAACAAAAAAGGCACCACGATATATATCCCCCCCCCAATTACCGAAACTGGGCGACCGGACTCGAGCCGCTCGGGGAGGGAGGGGCGTCGCCGTCGCCCCCGTCGTCAATATCCATGCGCGCGCGAGCGCCACCTAACAAGGAAGGAAATATAGGTCATGGGTTTCGGGGCGCGTAGATGCAGAAGAAGCGCGGGTCGAAGGCGCCGCGGTAATTAATGCGGCGCCTTTCCGACCGGACTGCCCTTCGCCGCGACCGGGGCTCCCCGCCGCGACCGCCCGGAGCGCTCGCGTCGACGGCGTTCGGGGCGGAGGTCGAACAAGGGTAATCCATGCTAATTTATGATAATGAGATGTCGATGACCTATTCATGTAAATCAGCCCGCTCCGGTTTTTTTATTTATATCTCTTTGTTGCTTGCTCTAGTTTTTCGGTTTGTTTTGAGTGTTTGGGAAGACCTGCTGAATGTTGTGGTGAAAGCATGTCAAGCAACATGAAAGGTAGGTGACGCTGACATTTCGGCATCGGGCCGCGAAGTTCGGGCTCTGACCAACAAGTTGGCTGGAGTCGCGCATACGTGTTGGAGGGAAAATGGCGCTAAAACTCCTCCATGTGCCCAGCTGCTGGCCGGAGGGGGGGGGGGGCCCCCCTTCCTTCCCCCCCTTTTTTTTTTTGTTGTTGTGTTGTTATTGTTGTTGTTTTCCGGCTCCGTGGGGGAATTTTTAAATAATAATAATAATAATTTTTATATATATATATGTTGTGTGTGTGTATATTTCGGCTCGCGCGCGAGCGAGAGAGAGAGAGAAAGGGAGGGAGGGAGGTTTTTTGTGTTGTTGTTGTTGTTGTCGTCGTCGGACCTGGGGGTTGGTTGGTTGGTTGGTTGGTTAGTTGACTCTCTCGGTGACAGATCTGCCGGCCATGCCCGCCGCCGCCGCCGCCGCCTCACCCGCCGGCACCCGACCCGAATAAAGTGTGTGAGAGTCCGCGCCGTCATCGAGTCCCTCCCGTCCGAGCGCACCCCACCCCCTCCCTTCCTCCCAGATGTTTCGATCGGTCCGGTGACGTGGTGTTTCTCTCTCCCCCTCCCCCCCGGCCCCGATCCCGACCCCACCCCCGGGGAGTCCTACTACTACTACTACTACCACTAACTACCCACCGCCCATCTGACGGCGGGGTTATTCACAAAACCCTTTCCCGCGGCGGCGGAGGGAAGGAAACAATTGTTATAATAATAATAATAATAATAATAAAAAGGGGGGGAGGAGGGGGTGAACAGCGGGGCCGTCCGTCGTCTCCCGCACCTTTTGTTTCGTTTCTGACAGCGCGAGCCGCGATTGCCATTGTTTTAAACAAGTAGTGCGGCGCGAGAGGATACACGCGCGCACGGTGCACGAGATGTCTGGCGCCGCTACGTGACTTGCCTGCCATGATGGTGGTTGGCAGGGTGTATCAAGTAGACCACAGCTCCTGCTGGCTTCGCCTGTCCCGTATATCGCTCTGTCTTACCCACCGACGTTCGCACCCTGCTTGCGTCGGGCACAGGCTCTGTCTGCATGATTCTTCTCTTCACACAACACACACACACACCTATTCCCCTTCCTATCTCTCTAGTCCTCCTGAGAATGTAGATACAGTTTTGGGGACCCCCCCTTCCTCTGGCTTTCTACTGCGCATCTCTGTACTGACGTCATCTCTCCCTCCCTCTCCACTGACGAGATCTCCCTCCCTCCCTCTGGACTGATGATATCTCTACCCCCTTTTCTCTCTCTCCTCTCCACTGAAGACATCTCCCTCCCTCTCTCCCTCCTCTCCTCTCTCTGGTGATCTCTACCCCTCTACTGATGTTTACCTACCCCACTTTTATCTCTCTCTCTCTCTGTACTGACGACATCCCCCCTCTCTCTCTCCCCTCTGGACTGATGACTCTGATCTAACCCTTTTCTCTCTCTCATCTTTCTCTGTATGAGACGAACACATCCCCCCTCTCTCTCTCTGGACGAATGATGATGTATCTCTACCCCCTCCCTTTCTCTCTCTCTTCTGTACTGAGACGACGTCCCCCCTCTCTCTCCTCTCTGGACTGATGTCTATCTCTACCCCTATCCCTTTCCTCTCCTCTCTCTGGACTGACGACATCCCCCCCCTCTCTCTCTCCCTCTGGACTGATGTTATCTCTACCCCTTTTTTCTCTCTCTCTGGACTGACGACATCCCCCCCCTCTCTCTCTCCCTCTGGACTGATGTTATCTCTACCCCCTTTTTTCTCTCTCTCTGTACTGACGACATCCCCCCCTCTCTCCCTCTGGACTGATGCTATCTCTACCCCCTTTTCTCTCTCTCTCTCTGTACTGATGACATCTTTCCTCTCTCACTCTCCCTCTGTACTGCTGTCATCTATCTATCTCTCTGTACTGACGTCATCTTCCCCCTCTCTTTCCCTTTCTGTACTGAGTCGTCATCCCTCTGTCTCTCTCTCTCTCCAATTAGAATATGAATAATATTTTATACCTTTCGACTCCTCGGTTTTCTACTGTGCATTTCTCTCTCATAATGAGAGTGTAAATATGTAAATACTGTTTTTGACTCCCTCTCTTTCCCCTATCTCTCGCTCTGCTGTATATCTCTCGTACTGAGAATATAAATACTATTTTGGATCAAAGCCATCACCAGAACATTAGATACACACACTCCTTACTCTTCACACACGCGCGCGCACACACACACACACACACACACATATACATACATACAAACATGTATGTTATGATGTAAAAAAAAGAAAGACTGGCATGTGTTTACTTTTATTTAATTAATTTTGCTGGCAAGCAACCAGTTAAAAAACACAACAATGAATACAAAATTAATGTTAATGCTTTCAATGCTGATATGACAGACTTTCAAGTTAAGCTAGAGTAAACAAAACTTCTGTAACTTAATTGCTTTTAAACATTTTGGGCTTGGGGTTTGATGTTGTGTTCATATTGCCCACTAATTTACAAAGGTAGTAATTACCTGTGGCCATATGTTCGTATTGCCCACTGTTATTTACAAAGGTAAAAAACTCCTTAAGATTTCTTAGCTTAATTCAAATTTTAGAGATTTAAAAATGAAATTTAGAGAAAAATAATAATTGTATGTGTCACTGACTGATTGTGTGTGTGTGTGTGTTGGAAGCAGGTTTGTTGAATAATATTTAGATCTAGTAAGTGGATGAAAAATATTGAAGACAGGTAAAAGGAAAAAAAAAATTTTTTTTTTTCAGAAATTTATTATTATTGTTTTTAAGCTTTTCCACATGAGACCTCATCAAAGTGTTTTTATGTTCTAATGAAACCCAAAATAGATTTGACATGCACCTCTTTTGTTTTTTTCTTGGCATTTGTTACCTGTATTATATATATATATATAGAGAGTTAAAATAATTATTTCTGTCTGACCTTGTTAGCCCTATCTGTAGGTAAGGTATCAGTTCACATATGCACACAATATTTATGTGGTATTAGAAGAAAAAATATCTTGAATTGGATTTCTCACTTTTCCCAACTAGAATATATATTTTTTGCATTCTAAATTATTTGTACATAGTGTTCCAGGAAGACTAATTTCTCTGTTGTTCTAGGGTTGAGATGTTGTTACCCTCACAAAAAACTGAAAGGTTAAGTTGACAGATTTTCTCATCAGAAGATGCCTGCTGCATTCTGAGTCCAGAAGCTGCAATTAACAATTTTGTTTTTGTTTTTTTTTTTGGGTAAATACTGCATTTCCAGTCTACAAGTTCATTCTCAATTATTAAGTGTTCAAAAGTCTGTCAATGCTGTCTGTTTCACTCTTCATCATCATCTTTCCATTCATTCTTAGTTGCTGAGCTTTCATCGGCAACTAGTTTTGTTTAACTAACAAATTAATTTTAGACATTTCTTAGAAACTACTCAATTGCAAAAGTTCTTTCGTATCTTGCTTTACTTCACAGAAATCTTTCTCTCTCTTTTTATTAAGAAAAAATTATTTCAATTCAAAAGAGAAATCCAATCATGGTGTGGATTACAAATTATACTTTTTGTTTTATCATCTAAACTGAAAGTGGTAACAATAGATGGACTTTGTGGTGTATTTTAAAGTTGTCATCAGAGCTGCTTTTTTTTAAAATCCTTTTCTCTTTCCTCTGGACTTTGGTGGGCTGAAATTTTACAGGCCAAAAAAGCTATTTAGTCTGTCATTCACTCTAAGTGTTTATTTAGAACCCATACCATTTGTAGATTTTGACTGATCATTGAAAGTTACTTTACATATATGATACAAAACAAAATGCATATATGCTGATGGACGTTAAAGAAATCTCTGAAGGAAAAATGGTTTGACATATTAATGATATTTAGGAAGGGGTTTTGATGCTAATTGGTATTAGTAGATGTTAGGAAGGCAGTGGTGCTGAATCTGTCCACAGCACCCATGTAATTGCGCAGATTGGGTGGTGTAGCGAAAGTCCCTGCCAGAACCCTTTTCTAGATGTGGAAAGAAATGAGAGAGAGAGAGAGAGATCCATTGCAGGATGGATGGTAAAGAAGAAGAAATCATGCTAGGGTGGTATGCTAAACAGGGTTAACCACCACAGGATTCTAACTCGTGGTATAGGGGCCCTTTGACTGCAGCAGCCTAGTAGTGCAGAGTTTTTTATGGCTGTTTTGACAGGAGAGATGTGTCGTCATCCATCAAAAAACACTTTTGGTTACAAAGTAGATTACGGTTATTCATTAACAAACTTCTGTGTCTTCAGTATCATAAGGGCAAAATTTTTCTCGTGTACTTTCCAATTTTATTATTATGAGAGAAGGGGATGAAACTGAAAGGGATTCAAAACCGATAATAGTACATTCTCTAGATTTGTTCACATAAGGTTTATTGTTGACTGTCCGATTTTGTTTATATTTTTCTCATAAGTGTTAATTTCCACTCCAGGTACTATTATCTAGCTTGGTCATGCATGACTGCCATTGAAGATGGAATTAGATGCCAGGCCATGGCCAAGTGTAGGAGTTTCATGTTCTATATTGTGCAGAGTTTCTCCATTATTACCCTGAACCTTTGTTGAAACATTGGCTAACTGTACAAGCCATCTTTTTACTTTTTCTCATGGGGATTGCCTCCAGTCCAAACCATACTTACTGTCTGTCCCTTCTCTCCACGTACATGCACATATTTGTGTTTTCTTTTAATTGTTCAAATATTGCTACTGTGTACTCTAGAACTGCTCGTCTGTTGTGATTCATTAGAAGATTGGGGTGATTTAAATGGTGAATTGTTATTTGCCTTTGAAACCTTGTTTCCTACTTTAGAACCTGTAATGAGTTGTTGTTATTTACAAGGCAGCTTGTACATGTAGTTAGGGTTAATTTAAGGATAATCTTCAATTAAAGAAAAGTACCACGGCACCAAATTATAGTAGCTGTTTTTTTTTTTTTTTTTTTTTTGTATAGTGCCAGGGTTCGGAATGTCTATCAGTACGCTGCGCTGATAGATGTCAATGTAAAAATGTCTTGCATTAAATAAGTTTTTCATTGTGGCAGAACTGGAAGAGAACACCAGGTGTTCATAGCATGATCCCAAGATGCTGAACTAGAGAGAGAGAGAGAGAGAGACCTGATAAATTGGCTGGCACAAATGCACCCATGCACCCATGACTTCAGCTGACCTTAGCACCAGAGCTCCTCTGATTAGGAAACCGAAGACCCAGGAGAAACTCACGCAATGCAAGATGCTGGCTAGACATCTTGGTCTCTCTGTTAACTGTGCTGCACTGGTATGTGGCTCTTGCTGTTGCTGTTTATCTCAATGGTACAAAGGGGAGAAGAAAGCATCATTTAAATTTTTGGTTTTTGGTGGCAGTCTAGGTGGGCATTTCTGATTCTCAGAACACAAAAGTCAGTTTTATGGTGCACTGCAGTTTTATTTATTTTTTTGATGTGCTTCTTGTATTGACAGAGTTGAGAATTTTTTAAGGGAAAAAGAAAAAAAAAAGATTCAGGTGAATATTTATATCTTTTGATGATTAGCGAGTGATACAAGACTAGAGGTTGGTGGTGAGGGGATAAAAGAAATTCTAGTTTAGAAGGAATTGGGAATCCCACATTAAAGAAAAGATTATGGGGGGTACCTGGTCTGAAATTAGATGTAGGAAGAGTTTATATTAGGGTTCTTGTTGGCGAATCCCCTGTTCTGACTTGTGAAGTCTGGGATGTCTCGCAGCAGTGAGCTAGAAGGGGAAGGTGTTGGGCGTCTGCCTAGGTGATGTACAGTTTAGGGGCTCTTGAGTCAATGGTCTAGAGTTATTCCAAACCCTAATTAGAAGTGGACGGGGCGGGGGTACCCAACAGCTGGCGGGTGAAGAACAACGAGAAGGAACTGTAGTAAAATAGAAAAAAATCGTTCTAGAATTTGAAGTTTAAGGAAGCAGCTGAAAAACAAAAAAAAAAAAAACGCGTATTGTGAATAGTGCGTAGTGTTACGCGCGCTGTGCTTTTAGCAGCCATTGAGCGTCTTAATCTGTATTTCTAGATTATTTAGAGAAGCTTGTGTTGACTTCGGTTTGTGGAACCCATTTTGATCGCGAGCTGAGTTTGATGTGACACCTTTTGTTGGGAGATCAAGGTCTTGTCAAAATAACTAATTCCGATATAAGGTTAAAAAAAGAAAAAAACAACAAAAGGTTTGCTTGAATGAATTACTGATCAATTATAATTTTTTTTTTAAAAAAAAAGGCATATTTAATGTATCTCGATGTTGTTTTGTTGTTTAATTGTTAGCAGGTAGACTAATGTTTGTTTATCCCAAGGAAAAATTTTTGATTGATTGATTGTGTATGTGTGTGTGTGTGTGTATATATACTATATATTAGTATGGTTATAATTGCTGCCGGGCAATGCCGCGACTAGCAAACTGACATTCAGAAGACATTTTCTGTCATTACTCGTCAACGAATAGCGCTTCAAGCTTGGAAGCCTGAGTCAGTCCCCATTTGGCTTCATATTGTTGTCCTATCCTCCCATCCCCCCACTACCCCATCCAGCATAGTTTTTTCTCACTCTTCACCAGCTGGATGTGTGGCTTTTCTCCTGTTTCCTGTCTCCTCCTCCCCATCTAAAAGTGAAGAGTTTCAGTAAGGATCTTCCTGCCGCGCACAGTGTCAGCCGGGCCCCCTCGTGGTGCAGGATGGCCGTCTGACACCTGAAGGACTTACCTGGTAACCAAAATCTATCTTGAGTATTTAGTGGACCAACCTGAACTTTTGGTGCTACCATCAATAGTTAAAAGAATCAGCTCTCTTTGAAGTTAAGAGAAGCTGATATATAATAATGGAGAAGACCATTGTACAAATAAGTGATGTCCATTTCAGTCTCACATGGACGGCTCAAATATGTCTAGTAACAGAATGAAACTGAATTAAGAGTAAGAACAGGCAACAAGACTGCATTAAAAGACATTAAGTTGTCTCTATTTTTGAAAATGCATTATTCTGATAAATATTTTTATTAGGAACCAGAAGTCGCAACATGGTATTTAAAATTTCCTATTGCCAGACACTGTGCACTCCCACTAAACTGTATTCAGAATGTCCTAAGTTCACCATTCTGAGTTAATGTTTTGTCCATTGCTCGTCTGAATTTCTTAAGTATCTCCTTGTAAGCCTTGCTAACACCCTGAGAGTCTGGAAAGTGAAATGGACCAACACCCCCAAGCTTAGGGGCAAAAAAAAAACAATGAGTTGTCAAGATCGCTTTTATCAGATGCAGGCAGCTGAATTGGACAGGAAATGATTTGTTCTCACAAGCTGTAGGCTTTCAAATGGAAGTACATATCCAGTATAAAGCTGGCTTTATTGTATTTTCCCATGGATATCTGAATTTGACATTCTGCTGAGGCTTCATCTCTTGCCTGTACATGAAAATGTTGTTGGTGTTCAAATATCAGAAGCTGAAAGCAGTGTGACCAGGGACTTTGACTCTGCGGTTTTTCTGAGTTTCTGGCACACTTATTGCACTGTTCCATCCTCTGTCCAATTCAGATTTGACTTTGCCTTTACTTTCCTTGGCTACATGAACAACCTTGAATTTTTTTGTACCCTCTCAATGATTAGCCTTAGTAAAGTCAGCTTCTCCCTGTATACTTCCCCCTGCCAGGAATGTCAACAAAGCAATTCTTTTGACTTCATCACTTCAACCCATCAACTGTTCTCTCTCTCTATTCACCTGTCTCGTCTCATCTCATCTCTTTCCCTAAGGTTGCACAGAACACATTGTAAATATGCATGGGCCTCTCATACAAAATCAAAGATGTCATTTGAGAAGTTTGTGGTGGTGGTCTGGTTATACCAAGACATGACCTGATATAGTGATAAGGAACTCACCCTAAATTAATAGTTCCATTAGATCCAGATGACATGTTTTATCTTTCACAATTGAAATTATTTATGATCTTGTGAATAAAAGCCAAGCTGAGTTCAATTATGTCTGCTCAATAAAAAATTAGTCAGGAACAGTGAATGCTACCAAATCTTCATGTACTTGTACTCCCTTAGCACGAAAACCAGCTTACAGCTTGAAATAGTGGCTGAATTACATCTTGGTATTTGCTCACCCGTACTTCCTAGGGAGATCTAGTCATCACTCTTACTATATTGTTTCAAAATTACATTAAAAGATATTAAAAATTCTCTTGGTATATCGCTTAATGAATGCAGAGAAATCGAGTCAGACTTTATTGTGAAATCCCGAGGCCTACAAAATATTTTTTTCTGAAAATTTGGTAATAGACTGACATGCACTTTATAGGGGGGGGGGATGTGACTTGGAGGGATTTCAGAAAGAATTATGACTTTCCAAATTCTAAGTTATAGTTACTATTAGGAAAGTATTCTGTTATAAATGTGGATATGCCTGTAATTTCGAAGGATTCTGGAAATTATTTGAAAGACAATCACTTTGTTTACTTGCAGAAATTGGGACTTTCAGCCACTATTTACATTTTCACGTATTTTTAACCTCAGAAACTCTTGTTTTCTATTCTACATTTATTATGCTTGGTATTATTTTAAAGCCCATTCATTTTCACTATGTTCTCAAATTCCTCGCAGGTCACTGGTCATTCATTAAGATTGGAAAGTTTGAGAGGTTGGGCAATTACTCGGATCATTTTGGTGCATTGCTAAGTAGGAACTAAACTATACAAGAACATCTCCAAATGACATTACATAGCCAAGTAACACTGAACGAGCATATGAAAAAGTGAGTTTACTCGCATTTGCTTTGTCAGTGATGTATGTTGGGGATTACAAGACAACCTAGCTTGAAGTTGGTCATCTAGTCTGCCATCTTTGGCATTCTGACTTTTCAACCGACCTACAAAAATTTCGAATGAATCAGCAGGGTGACAATCAGATGCCTAGATGATGAGAGCTTTCTAAAGTATTACCAAAGAAAGGGATATTTCACGAATGCTATGCTATGTGGATGCAATGTAGCCTCATAGATATGGAGATACGTTGTCAAACAACAAGCAGATATGAACACAATCCATTTTTATTATTAACAGGGATACTTTGTGAGAAGGATTCTGAAGTAGGCAACTGATATGAACTAAGATGGTTGGTTTTCATTTAGTGTTTGCAAACGTAATGAACAAGAGCTATAACATCTACAAAGTAGATTCTTCAGTGAGAGATGCTCTGGTGCTTAAATATTCATGAATGCGGGCAATCCGTAGGTTTCTTTTTTTCATTTTGTTGTGATAATTAAAAGATGGCTGAAGGTTAGGTTGGATAAACAAGATGGCCACGCAGACAGCACTAACTAATTGACATAGGTATATTGCAGTGTAAAGTTGTTCATATTTATCAGTGGTTGTTGATACAAGCGGAAACAATACTAATGAATAATTCATTATCTTTTAATCAGTGCGGCCACACAGCAAGATAGGACATTTTGTGGATTTGTGGAAGTATTTCATAAATATTAAAGTGAGTGGTTGGTGTGGGGTGGGGGGAGAATGGGAAATCATATATCATAAGCTTTCTCATTGGTAAAGGATCTGAATCCACACCAAACAATGATAATAGCAAACGTTGCCACCGGCAACCACTGTTGTAAATCATTAATGTTTCTGCCTTTTCAGGTTGTTAGATCCTAACAGTGATGAAGATGAAATGACTCGTAAGCTATTCGATAATGATATTGTGGATGATGACTACAGCAGCTCTAAATGAACTTCTGGAGCTTCCATCCATTAGTTATCATCGTTATTTCTCTCTCTCTCTCTCTCTCTCTCTCCCCCTCTCTCTTCTTTTTTCACACTTGTTTAAATGTTTAAAAACAAAAGTGTGCGCAGCTTCAGTGGGTGTAGTGATGGTTTTGTACTAGGTTAGGGGTGTAGAAAAAAGTCTGTTTTTAAGGTATAGATTGTTGGCATTCTGTTTTCCCGTGCATTGCCAGTGGCAATACAGAATGCTCTCCGACTTGCTAACAGAAAGGGGGGGGGGGAGTTAGAAGTTGTTACTTTTTAAAAGTTGTAATTTGGACAATTTCTCAGGCAACAAATAGGCTCATGGTTGTAATTCTGCATGCAGCAGCAGCAGCAGCAGCTTCTAACCGACAGACTTATTTAATGCGGTCACCTGATTTAAAAACAAAAAGAGGTGGGGTTCTAAATCTTTTCGCAGGAGGAAATCTGTTCACAGTTCATCGTTGTTTACTTGTGACTTTATTAAACGGCAGTGGTTCATTAATTTTTTTTTTTTTTAAATAAATTCTGTGAGGCGGGAACCAGTGCTTCATCTACAAGATCTGGCTTAGGACAGCATTTTCACAATAGCTGAAAAGTCAAGAGTGCACGGTAGGTACCGCATAACTAGTGAATTTCAACCTTTCATGTACGCAAACACCTTGGTGCCATAGTTACAGCTGAGGAATGTGAGACGTGAAAAGTCAAATCCACCATTGCTTTCTTTTGAGTGGAAGGGCATGGAAACCGGTTTCTTTCTGCCATTGATTGAGAAAAATGGTTCCACAATGCAATATTCAGAAAGCTAACTCAGCATCCCCCCAACCTTGTGACTAACTCCTTATACTAGACATGGCTGTACTTGCCTCTTTTCCCGCTTGCAGGTATTATTATGATGATTATTATTATTATTATTGTTATGGGTTGTGGCTGTAGTGTTTAGTACCTAAGTTGTTAGCCTCTTCTCTTCGCAGATGCCTTCTAGCTGACGTCGTCTTCCGAACAGTTTTCCTGGCATTCACAACACTGCGTTATGGGAGTTTTATTTCCTCGAATTATTGGCTCACAAATCTTCTTTCACTCTTCATTAAAGAAAACAAAAAACAAAAATATAATTTGGTAGAAAAGTCAGTCTCCATCTCTCGCTCTCTCGCTCGCCTCTCTCTCCTCTCTCTCTCTCTCTCCCCCCATCTCTCTCCTCTCTCCGCTCCTCCCCCATCTCTCTCGATCTCACCTCTCTCTCTCTCCCCTCTCTCATCCCTCCTCCTCTCGGCTCCCTCTCTCCTCCTCTCTCTCTCTCCCCCCGTCTCCTCTCTCTCTCTCTCCTCTCTCTCTCCCCCATCAATCGCTCTCTCTCCTCCTCTCTCTCTCATCTCGCTCCCTCCCCATCTCTTCTCTCTCTCTCTCGCTCTCCTCTCTCTTCTCTCTCTCCCCTCTCTCTCTCCTATCTCTCTCTCTCTCTCTCTCCCCCTCGCTCTCCCCCATCTCTCTCTCTCTCGCTCTCTCTCCTCATCTCTCTCTCCCTCTTCTCTCTCTCTCTCTCTCTCTCCCCTCTCCTCTCTCTCTCTCTCTCCCCCATCTCTCTCTCTCTCTCCTCTCTCTCTCTCCCATCTCCTCTCTCTCTCTCTCTCCCCATCTCTCTCTCTCTCTCTCTCTCTCTCCCCCATCTCTCTCCTCTCTCTCTCTCTCTCTCTCCTCCCCCATCTCTCCTCTCTTCTCTCTCTCTCTCTCCCCCATCTCTTTCGCTCTCCTCTCCATCTCTCTCTCTCTCTCGTCTCTCTCTCTCTCTCTCTCACACACTCACACACACACACACACACACACACACATCAGAGTTTGAATGTTGCCTAACTTTGTGCTAAACATTTCTCCTTTACATGATTTGGCAGAAAAATATGCTTTTTTTTTTTTTTTTTACACAAACCATGAAAAAGTCTTTTTAATTGGTATGATACATATATATATAAGGGAATATAATATGACTGTTATTTAGCACCAATCTTCAGTACTAGAATTTAGCTGGTTTGAAATAGTCATAAATTAAAAAAACAAAACAATTTAAACATGGAGGGGGGAATTAATTGCTTCATTTATTACTAAAATTAAATGTGAAGTGTCCAATTAGTTATTGGTTGAGAAGTCTTTCATTATTTTGCACTCTATTAGACTTTGATGTCTTCGTTGTCATTAATACCACAGTGCAGTGGTGGCATCTCCAGCTTCACCCTTAAAAAGAATTAATATCAAATGCTTTCACTTTTTTTTGTCTGCACACATCATAGCAAACTTTGAGAGCTTCCATGAGTATTGGTATAAATATTAAAAAGATTATTAATAATTCTGTCAGTTTGTGATTTGGCCACTTGTTATTGTGGAATGCTTATGACAACACAGGCAAATATAGATGAACTAGATTGAGGTTCTTTAAGGGTACTTGGTGGAACCACTTTTGTAACTGAGAGAGCCTTTAAAAAACCCTCTACTGGCACCGAGTCAATAAGATTTTTGGTCTGGGTTCCCCCATGTCTTTGTGTTTGCTGAGTGTGGATGGCTTGCTTTCAATTGACAATCTAGATGTGCCTGTAGGTGTTCAGCTGGATTTATGAGACGGTTGGGGCCACCCAGGCAATCAGTTGAAATGCCTTTCAGATTTTGGTCACGGGGAGATGTGGCACTGTCCTGAAGAATACAGGCATTGAAACTTAAATGCCTTGCTGATACAATAATGGGTGATTCCTTTTGAAAGTGGCAGGGTACCCAGGGAAAACAAGAGGTATCCTCTGGCGGATAACAACTCTGTGGCATCGTGCCAGATTGCAGCCCACTTGGTGACAGCGGGCTAAATGTGGATGTGGCCAGTAAAAGCACATCCTTGTCATGGTTGAAAGCCTTTCAGGTTAGGTTACTTTACTGCAGTAGTGGCACTCACCTTGGCAGCAAGAAATGTTGAGATTGGTGGCCTGATTTGTCCACAGATCTGGCCATGCCTTGAAATCCAATATGCAAATAATAATAACTGGGGGATGGTGAAAAAAATTAATATGACAGGGCAATGTGTGTACATTCTTATTGCTTTAAATACTAGCTTTTACTTGCTGAGATAACTTCATATGGTAAGAAAGTATTTGTAACCAACAAGTAGCATTCTTCATCTCTTTCTAATCAATAGAATAATGGAGTCAAATACTGGTTTTCTTATAAAAACCATTAGCGAACATAAATTATTTCTTTTGTTGGCAATTTCTGGTACAAACGTTTATTGTTCCATTTTGTGACAATCGCTGGCTGATTGGCGGTGAGGGTTCAAACTACTTCCCTTTTCTTTTTCTGTGAAAATGTTGCTGGTAATTCTGTTTCTGTCTGTATCTCTGTTTTGTTATCACTGTCTCTGCATTAAAATTTTTCCCCAACTATCGCTGTTCATCTGTGTCATTCTTGCCCATTGTGTCCACCTCCAAGGCTCTCTTTCTCTCCAGCCTGCCTCCATTTCTTTCCGTGTGCACCCATCTCAGATGGGGGTGTTTACAAGACCCGTCAGGGAATCTCTCTCTCTCTCGATTGTCCAGAATTCGGTTTCGTTTGTTTTCCTCTGTTCTCTAACATCACTCTTGCCATTGTAAAGCGCTGACTGATCACTGCTGAGCAGGTAGCTGTGCCTTAACTTTTTTTTTTTAGTTTAGACACCAGCAGCTTTTAAGGATGGGGCAGTTGTGAGCAGCGACAGGACCGTGGATTAATCCCGGAATATTTGCTATCGTTTGTTTGCGACCTTTTCCGTTCAATAAAATAATGCCGAATAAACGTGCTCGTGTATTTAAATAAATAAATAAATGTGTCAAGTTGTTCGACATTTTTAACGTGGGAGATTTGGGATACTGGTCAGGAGTGGTTTGTATGGATGCACCTTTCTGGTAGGGTTTTCTTGGGGCACTCTTTGACTGGCTTGAATCTGGGTCACCATTGGAGATCTTCCCAGCTGTGGTTAGGTAACAACTTGCTAGATAGATCACCAGGACTACTACACATATCTTCTCTTCCCCCCCTCCTCCTTCCCAGGTCCCTGCTGTGAGATGTCCTTAGACCCCCACAACGGAGTTTAACGATAGTAATAGAAGAATGTTGTGTTGTTAATTTCCAAGTTAAAATCTGGGCTGTACGTTTAGCTGAGAGGAAATTGTAGGAGGTTAACTCTCGACATCTTATGTGCGACCTTTCGCCGAAATGTCCAAGGTGGTTGGCTTTTGAAAATGCTTAACCACATAATTTAAAAACCCACCCATCTACCCCCATTGCAATCTTGGGCAGCAGTATGTTTATAGCCTGCATGCAATCCATCATTGATGGTACATTGGAGGAGTGAGCTATGTGCCTCAAAGCACTCTGGGAGATTAGGAAGGGTGTGGGAGGGCTCACAATATTAAATATTATCTGAATCCTTGGGATACAAGAAAGAAAAGGAAAAACGGAGGGGGTGGTGGAATGCTTTGGTGTTTGACTCATTGAAAATAACTGAAAATCTTCAGTTAAAATAAAGGGGCTTGTTTTGTAGTAGAGCCAGAAAAGATCAGTGCCAGAGATGTTGATAAAGGGAGCAAAAAAAAGAAAAACAAAAGTGGAATTGTATGTGGATAGATGGAGCATGAAGAGGGAGAGGAGAGCAAGTCATTGTTGTGCTATTGGAATGTAAAGAAACAGGTAAGGTGGGGCGATGCCTATTGTATGACCAGGAAGTGAGCTGTGCCAATCATGTTAACTGCAGTACAGCAAGTTGAAAAGAGCTGATTAAAATGAAACAGCACTGTACCCATCCACAAAACCCTATGCAGCAACCAGATTGACTCTAGACCCTGGTAGTATCCCCTCTTGCACCGACTTTTAGATCTAAACTGATCTCTGATTTGGAGTTCTGAGTGGATGGGAGGACCCTGGGACGGGCATGGGTACCTATAAAGCAAGCAGGTGTCCTGCTCTTAGTTACCAAGGTGATTGTATCATCAGGACCTTCCTATTTTAAAGATTTTCTTATTTTTTTTCTAAAGAGGGTGAAAGGACCAAAGGGGGCGGGGAGAGAAGAGAACAAATGTTTGTAACCGGTTTTTCTGGAAAGATTTTGCATTTGCCATAGACAGGCTACACTTACAATACACCCATGGTCACTGCTTATACAACAACCAAATCACCCTATCGTGGCGGGGATACTCTTTCAGAATTCCACACAAAAAATACATACATACATACACGCACACATATATATAAAAGGCATGCATACCTCCTCCCACACTCTGAGGGAAATTAGAAGAAGAATAAAAGGGGTGGTGTTGCAGATACACCCACTGCTTGACGGATTACCTTTTTTTTTCTAAAAAAATGTTTGTACCTGCGTTGAGGTACTTACCTGCATTGAAAAAGTGTTGACAGTAATCAGGGGGGGGGGCTGGTGAAGGAGTCAGCATTTCTTCTTTGGCGAGCAAATAATGAAATGTGGATGAGTTCGGGAGGAGACTTGTCAAGCAAGTGCAGCAAGAAGCGGATGATTGTGAGGGGAGGAGGAAGTGGGTGTCACTGGAAACCCACCAAGGAGCCTGACTGATAGTCCAACATTCTCATGACCCCCCCACCCCCTCTTCCCATTCTCCTCCTCCACCACCTCCCTGCTGCTGCTTTGCAAAAGTCATTTTTGGGGGTGTAGCCATCAATGGTGGCTGACTTTTTCTGCTCATAGAAGAAAACAAAAACCTGTGCTCGGTTCTGCTCCCCCCTTTGGCCCCCCCCCAAACTGGTTTTCTCCTGATGCGGTTACATCTGTGACTTGCCCTTAATAAACTAGTACAGCCTTTCATCTCATGCAGCCATTTCCAGTCTGTTTGATTATAGTAAATTTTAAAAAGAGAGAAAAAAGGGTTTGAATGGAATTTGATCTCTGCCAATCCCTCATAGTGAGTAAAGTGCATATTGGAAGTGTAGTGTGACCTTTGTAGAGTACATAATGATGTGTAATTAGAGGTGGTGGTGGTGGGGGGGGGGTTTCAGAGGAGGATGGGAAGATATCTTGTGTATAACCAGCAGATTCAGTCAGTTATAGAGAGAGAAACACTAGATACAGGGGGGAGGGTATTTTTAAAGACCTAAACACGTGTTACTAGTTCTGTCTCACATAAGGAGCCTACTGTGTACTCTGCTTGGCATGGATTTAAAAAAGAAACTATTATTAGCTGGGTTCCACAAAATGCCACAAAGAAAACCATCAAAAATATAAATTTAAGGGGGGGGTGAAATGAAAAAGAACAGCAACAGCAAAGTTAGTGAAATGGAATTAACGGGTAAAAGTTAGTTTTTTTTTTGTTTTTTTTTAAATAACCAGTGCTTGAGAGAGATGGTGGGTGGCTCGGTGCTTAGCGTAGCAGCTGAGGGTCTCAGTTCAATCCCTGTTTGGGGACAGCAAACCTTCCACAGCATGGGTCTTTTCCCCTCACTCTGTACCAGTTTTTAAGTGCGTGTTTTTTTTTCGTTCCTGTGGGGAACTCTTCATTTCTTACCGAAGACAGGCAAGCGGCCCCCACAAGGTCCCATGATTGGTAATATTAAGTCGGCTGTAATCACCGGCAATTGCAGTCCCTTGTGCAGTTGTGGAAGGAGATGAAGCGTGACGACAGTAGGTTGCATTATTTACAGGAATAGCCCTCTTCTGGCAATAGTTTCTGAGGGCTTGTGTTTAATTTATTGTGGTTTCTCTTCATGGCTGTGTGTATTTACAATATTTCCTGCACTTTTGTAAACTGGGTCTCTTTAGGCAGATGCCAACATTAAACGAACAAAGGGAAAATATCGCAGTGTACGATTATCAAACTTTCCCTCCCAAAAGAGACTACAACTGGTTCTTAAATGCAGCCCTTAACTAACAAAGTAAAATTATTGCTGGTACCTAAATTCCCTAGCTTAGCTATTACAGGGAAACAGAGAGGAAGCTATAAATGCTTTTACAAGTCACATAATGTGGAGAAATGTATTGATGCGACAGAAAGCCATGTGGCTTTAATATATATTGTAATTTTCTCTGATGATATTCTTGCCTCAGTGCAAGTTCCTTCACCTTCCTGTTTTTCTTTTGTTTGTTTTTTAATACATTTTTTATATCAAGGTGGCAGAAGCTTGTGATTATAGTGGTTTCTATTTTTCAAGATGGCAGAAGCTTGCGATTACAGTGGTTTCTATTTATCAAGGTGGCAGAAGCTTGCGATTATAGTGGTTTCTATTTATCAAGGTGGCAGAAGCTCGTGATTACAGTGGTTTCTATTTTTCAAGATGGCAGAAGCTCGTGATTACAGTGGTTTCTATTTTTCAAGATGGCAGAAGCTCGTGATTACAGTGGTTTCTATTTATCAAGGTGGCAGAAGCTCGTGATTACAGTGGTTTCTATTTATCAAGGTGGCAGAAGCTCGTGATTACAGTGGTTTCTATTTATCAAGATGGCAGAAGCTCGTGATTACAGTGGTTTCTATTTTTCAAGATGGCAGAAGCTTGTGATTACAGTGGTTTCTATTTTTCAAGATGGCAGAAGCTTGTGATTACAGTGGTTTCTATTTATCAAGGTGGCAGAAGCTTGTGATTACAGTGGTTTCTATTTTTCAAGATGGCAGAAGCTTGTGATTACAGTGGTTTCTATTTATCAAGGTGGCAGAAGCTCGTGATTACAGTGGTTTCTATTTATCAAGATGGCAGAAGCTTGTGATTACAGTGGTTTCTATTTATCAAGGTGGCAGAAGCTTGCGATTATAGTGGTTTCTATTTTTAAACCTGTAACTGCAGTAAAGAAAGGATTGATGAAAAAGTGAATTTCTGTGCTTGGAGAAAAACGCACTAAGTGTAGGCAGGGTAGATGTCGTAAAATAAGGCATACCAACAGATATGCTGCTGCCATCAGTCGAGGAGGTTGGAACAGGCAGACAGACTGTTCAGTCGGAAATTAAAAAATTCAAAAACTCATGCAATATTTATTTTATGTAAAAAATTTAGGAAAGGCATTCCATAACACACACACACACACACACACACACGCACAAATTTGACATGCAAACGAAACTCTGGGCAGATACATGCGGTCATGCTGATGAAAATACATTTCTGTTGATCTGTTTGCTCGTCATGTATATCATCTTTAGGCCCCTCTTTTTTTCCTACGTTATCACTGCTAATATTAAGCTGTTCCTAAGCAAAATTAAACCAAACCATTTCAATTACCAAAAAAAAAAAAGAAGTAAAGAAAATTCTTTAGACACTTTCTTTTTAACTGGCACCTGAATATCTGAGGTTAATGCGTGCATTTGCATGCAGAGTGGGGCCTGGGATTTGGGGTGATTTGTTGCTGAGAATTAAAAGTAAAATCATATGGCAATACGTGGGGGAGGGGGGAGGGGTGTATATGTGTAGTAGCTGGAATAAGTTTGTTTTTTTTTCTTCTTCCTGCTGCTAAGTAAGGAAATTGTTCCCTCTCACAATGATAGAGAAAAGGAAAATTACTTCCTGAGGAATGGTACAGTGTTTCGTTCTGTTGAGCATCTTTCAGCAGAGTTCTGACTACAACTAAGGTTGGCCTCCGTAGGATTGCTCTGTGGGGAGAAGTCAGACTTGCTGTTCGGCAAGAGACAAGTAAAAGGCATTGGCGTAAAATCAACATAGCAAACACAGCAGGTCGTGGGTTCGAGACCAGGTCGGACCACGTGGAATTTATTTTTATTACCTAATGTGCTAAAATTTAGTGCAACATCGAAATCTCTGCTCTCTGAATAGATTAATTCCCAGAACTTTACCCTGATGGCGATGACAGGTGATCGATTTTCAGAAAAATGGGTGGTGGAATCCTGAACTAAGCCTGATTTTCTTAACCAATCAAAATGTCACTCTTATGTTTCGTTCGACAAATCCGACATGGAGAAGTAGATTGCATTTAAGCATCAGTCGGGAGTAAACTACATGAAATGGTGATGTGTAAAGGTGATGCCAAAGGTCAATGAGTTAAGCCCCATTCTGTACAATGAGAAAAATAGTAGTCAGTGATTTTGCTTTTGTTACCATTGATTGACTTTCCTTTCTTATATTTGTAATAACCTGCGTAGAGCTGGTTCGTCAGCCATCAGTGTGCCATCTCTTGCAGCTCTAAGTTGTCAGTCAGGCAGATTTTTAACGTAGGGAAGAATTGCGGTACTATGAATGGTGCGATTCTCAGAAAGAAACTCTTGCTCCTCTCCCTCACTTTTGCTCAACTCAGCATCGTGCCCAGTTTTCAACAACTGCTGCAGCCATCCTTCGGTATTTCCTAACTTCTGACTGCTGCAAAGTCATTCCAAAAATTTCTTCCATCAGATCCTTCGAATTCTTCATAGTCGTTGTCCAGAATAATTTTCACCGTTCACTAGATTCCCTGCTCAGGTCACTTTGGGAATTGCATCAAAACTGACAGCTTCTTCTAAAGCGATTTCAAATCATTTCCTTCCTTCACGTGTTTTTGCATTAATCCCACTTGGTAACATCTCTCCATATGCGCCATCACCTCCTGGTCCACAACCTGAACCAAAAACATCACATTCAAAGATAAACATTCCATTAAAATGACACCATCTTCAGGTTTTACAACACTTTCATTGTCGGGATGGGAGGCGCGTTGACTAATAGCAGAAAAGCATTTTTCTGGCAGGTCTTCTGCTCCTTAGTGCTCTCTCCGACTCTGGTTCCACAAAAGGGTTGTTCGATCTTTGAAAACATTGCGGCCCATCCATAAAATAATCTGCTGCCATATTCGATGGTTCAGTTCCTTTAAACAAATCTGGTTTCTCAGCTTAACCAATCACACGCAGTTTATGTCCGTGCGAACCAATCAGATTTGCAAAGCACATAACTGTCAGCCTCTCCTTGGATTCGTAGATAGGTTTCAGGCTTTTCTGTCATTGCCAGTATAACATGTTTACATTTATTTGCCGACATTTATAATCGACTAGGGAAAAATTCACATAACACTGCCGCCGCCTTCTTCTTCTTCTTGCACTGGAAACAGACGCGACTGCAGTGGCACCGGTTGGTTGACTTCCAATTCAAGAGGAGCTTGCAACACGTGGAGAGTCTAAAAAGGAAAGCCAGCCTGCATACAGAAGTGTGAACGAGAGAGTGTAATGGATAAAAGAAAGGAAAGATGTCGTCGTCTGTGGCGCCAGTATGAGGAAAAATTGTAAACGAGTTTCTGTAGCATCCAGTTTGCAAGCTTAAGTATAATGGCTCTGTGTTTCTTATGCAGCACGTTAATCTGTCCACAGATAATCGAGAGTATGATGTAGGTTCAAACACATGATACTCATTTAAAAAGTTCAAGTGTGCGTGTGTATATATATATATATGTATGTACATACAAAAAACTTTTTATTAAGTCTGCTTTGCCACCATACATTTGTAGGATTTGATGATCAGTGCACTTTATTAAGAGGCTGGTCAATGCAAAAACAAAAAAAAAAACTATTTATTGAAGCTGCCACACTTAAGTCAACATTTCTTTGTAGTTGGAAATCAACACTACATCCCTGTTGTGAAGATAAACGGGATTGAAAGAAGCTGAGAATCGCTTGATAGGACGCAGCTTTGCTGGAACACAACGCATCTCCATTATCATTGGTAGTGCAATGGGACGCAGCTTTGCCAGAACGGAATACTTCTTGGTAGCACCGCAGTTATCCACTAGGAAACGTTGCCAGTCCTATGCCACGAGGAGCTTTGGCAGGTAAAGCCTTACTGGAACCCTTAACTCTTAGATGTGGGAGGAAACTGGAGGAAATCCACACAGGCCTCTTGGGAGACTATCTGAGAAGGAAGTTCTGGCTGCCCATTGCTATTGGTGAATAATTCATTGTGACCTCTAAAGTTACATCACCAGGTGGTCTGATTCCTGCTGAGTACTGGCTCAGTTTTGGTCTATCTATCTCCCAATCATGGTATTTTTTCCCATATCTGGTTGGGATTTCCTTGCCAAATTAGAATATGTGCCCTTGTAAGACAAACAAGTGTCATTTATAGAATGTCCATTGGAAAGTGATATGTGCAAAGCATTACAACATTGATGATTGCTTGGAATGACTTTCTCTTGATAAAGATGTTTTTGTTTTTGTAACTGACACCATCAGTATCTTAAACAAAGGCATGTTGCCTTAATAGGCTTAGGAATTTGATAGTTAGCAAATTGGAATTATTTTATTTTATCTATTTATTTAATTAATTAATTAAAATAATAATCTTTTTTTTTTTTTGCCACTGGCAAAGAAAGAATTTGTGAATCGTAAGGGGAGGTAATCCCACTGCAATTTCAAGTTGACATGTAAACACGTATACGGACGATTGAGTAAAGTGCGACAGAATTCTTGATTCACTTAAAAAGCAGTTTTTGAAACACTGCCTTGAACAATGGTAGTTCTCCGGAAAACTACCAGGTTCATATTGTTTTTGATTGATATAAATAGACTCTTCTGACAGCATAGCGGGATGTTCGCAGGTGATAGATAACAAGAAAATGCTGAGGTGCTTGCTATTCTCAGTCGAGTTTCATTTGAACGTCTCTTGTACGTGCAAGAGTTAATGCCGAAAAAGAGGGCACGGGGATAATTAAACAGGTAAATTTGAATAATTTATTAATTGAACTCAAGCATCTAATGTTAAAGCAAAGAGGTTCTGTTGTGTAAATCTTCAGTTCATCTACACTGAGTCCCTTATCTGAGAATGGATATTGATTTATTAGAGTTCAGCATAAATTTACTAGAATGTTTCCAGGTCTTTAAGCATATGGAATTACGCTGAGTGATGAAAAATATTAGGTTTCCCAAGTTTGAATTTTAGATGTTCAAGAGGAGACCTAGATAATTAGGTGTGCTCAGACAGGGAGGGGGAGTGAGTGGGTTAGGGGAGAATGAATTGCTTCACCTGTCTACAGTTACTAATACTACAGGGGATGGGTTGTGAATAATTACAAATTGGCTAAAATTCCAGCGATGTTAGATATTAAGAAAGTAGTATTTTTTTTTTTTTTTTGTAATAGAATTGTTAATGAGTGGAATAAATCTGTCAGGTGAGTTAATAGAGAAGATGTTAATCTGTTTAAAGATAGCGTTGATGGTTATTTCTCTTCCTTTTGTGGGAGGGAGAGGAGAACCCTGTATTGTGATGGCTTTCTGCCGCCTCTTAGCCAACTAAAAGGGGTGATGGAAGCCTGAAATAATTGGCTCTCTGTTTTTGTTTTTTTTTTTTTTTTTTCTTTTATGGAGCTGCAGTATTTGTGTGTGTGGTGTGTGTGTGTGTGTGAATGGTTTTGTCCTGAAACGCGTATATTTCAAATTCTGAAGTTGCATTTTACGTTAGATGCATTTCGCTGCCACCACCAGCAGCAGCAGCCACTGCAGGTAAACAGCTTGTACGCATCTGCGTGCATTATGTTCTTTACTTCGGACTTTTGCTACCACCGCATTAATATTTTAAAAAAAAGGGGGGGTGTGTTTAAATAGTAAGTGTGTGTAGTTTGATGATGGTGTTCTTTGCTGTCACTATTAGGGTTGGCTCTTGGCGGAAGGAGGTAAAGAACTGCGATCTCTCTCTGTGCCGTGGGAATGGTGGTGTCGACCTAGGCTCTAGCTAGCCGAGCCTGACCGACCGACCGTGCACCTGTGGGGGGGGGGGCTGTGTTTTGACCACCCGTTCAGTGGTTTTGTTCTTACGCCAGCATTAAAAAAGAAATATGGGGGGTGTACTGCTGTGCGTAGGGATTTTTTTTTTATAGATTGCTTATTTACTGGCAGTGTTTTTCTTGTCCGCGATTGCGTCGGCCTAGCAACCGTGGTTCCGACACTCTATGCCAAAGTTTGACCGAGATACTGCACGCCCGTCCACACACACACGGGTCTGTCAGATTCACAGCAGGCTTGATTCCTTTGTCTCTAGGTGTACCACTCATCTCTTTTGGCTTTCCCCTCCCCCTCCCCGTCTCTCTGTTTGCCTTAAAGGCTGCGTGTTTATCAGAAAGAGAGAGAGAGAGAAGCAGCAGCAGCAGCAGCAGCACCTCGTTGTTGCTCTAAGACAATGATTCAGCTAGCAAGGAGGGTTGTCAAACATAGAGATATCCCTGGGAAACCTGAAAAGGGAAGGAGAGAATTGCAACTGTTAAATTCTAAGCGTAATGAAAATGTATCATGCCCCAGATTTAAATTTTACTATTATTATTTCAGTGTTCTTCATTTGCATTCCTAATGCTCTCTCAGAGCCTACCCTTCGTTCAAATTAACAGTAACATGTCACCAAGGATGTTCCGCAGTGAATGAAAATGAGGCCCAACCGGCTTTAGTTGTTGAAAATCTATAGTTCCATTGTAGTACGTAATGGACACCTAGTATCTTGGTTAAACCAATTTTTATTTTTTTCGGTCACCCCCTGTACATTTTAATTTCAAAGCAGCTATTGCCTTTTAAATGGCATGGCCGAGCAGTCCAGGGACAAATCAAATGCTTAGATATTACATTAGTTGCGTTATCATTATAACTAAAACGGGGAAATGATAATTATTTTCCATAATTGAGGACACACCTGTAAAACAATCAGCGTGAAGAGAGGTGTTTAAATGGAAGAAAAGCTTGAGAATGAAGTTTTTTGTTTCTTTACATTTGAAGTATCTATGTGAAATGCTGATATATATATATATATATATAGATATATATCTAAATATATATATATATATATAACACATAAAATATGGGATAATTTATTGATGGGTCCACAATTATGGTCTTCTCCTTCTGTGTGTCTGTAGAACCAGGTAAGATTTGCAGTACCTCTTACCTGGATATTTTCAATATACAGAAATTCCAACTTCAGTTATCCATCCTCTCACCTTTGCTCCATTGAGGTGGCCATCCTGTCAATGTGTACACACACACACACACACACACACACACCACACACAACTGAAAGTACAAGATGAGGGAAACCTTTTCCCCCTCCTATTGAAAATGACCTAGGTTTGTTTTTCTCATTATTCTTCCCTATAGGAACATAAACTCAGTCTGTGCTCTAAATAATTACTTGTGGTAATTTAAAAAAAAATATATATATATATATATAAAGATTTGTTATAACTCAGTGTTTGTGCGCATTTTAAAAAAAAATTTTTTTTCCTCACAAATGATTGCTTGACTGCGAAAGAGGTTTACACACCTGGATTTGTCCAGGTTTTCCAACTGAATGGCTTTCATTACCAGCCCCGACTTACCTGAACTAGAAATGACATTAGTGGCCTTCAGAGAGCACTCTTATTATTTTATTTATTATTATATATTTTTTCTTCTTGACAAAACCACAGTGATTGACACGGGGATGGGAGAGGACCCTGACAATGATATTTATAAAGTGCTTAGAAAAACCCTGGGTGGTGGTGGGGGGGGGGAGGGAGAGAGAGAGATAGAGAGAAATACATATTTATATTTTATCTTCAGGAGATTTAGGAGATGGTGATGGAGAGGATGTGAGATAAGATTAGATAACCGCTTTGGTGTTTTTGTTTTTTTTTTAATTTCAGTAATAACTATGTGCAACTTTGTTTTGTAAATTATCATCACCATTGGATGATGAAAATAATAATGTACATATTTAAAAAAATTTTTTTGTAAATATTGGCTCAGCTCAGTTGATAAACAAGGTGGGTGGGAGGGCAGTAGCCATTACAGTCCACATGAGGACCCCTGAGAATTGAGTGGAGTTACCCTTTCTCGTACTACAACTTGGTAAAAATGTTTTCACGTGTTTGCTTTTCTGTGGCCCCCTTCTAACCCTGTGTCGTTACCTTTCCTTGCGCCGGCGACTCGAAAATTTATCAGTTTCCGAGGCCATGTACTGCTCCCCCCTCCCCTGTTGTATCCATGACAACCACCGGTTACAAGTTGTGCCTTCCAGTCCACCAAACAAACTTTCGGTGGTGGTGTGGTGGTGGGAAGCGCAGATAATTTAAACTTCGATGGGAGGTTACACTGCCTGATGCTTGAAAAAGGAGAAAAAAGAATCCCTAGCAATGACAAATAATTCATGTCGCACCTTTATCTTCAGAGGCAGGCAGCCAGTCCCGCACCAGGTGGGGAAGGGGGTGGGGGTTTGTGTATCCCATTTTTCCCCCCAAACCTTTGTTGTTGCTGCGAGAGGCCTCATCTGATCTGCTGCTCCTTTACGGCAATTTGCACTACGAGCAGGCCCTTTCTCTGTTGCTCGAGAAAGAAGAAAAGTCTGCGCCAGCGGCGGCAACAAAGAAGGAAGCAGCCTCATTAACAACAATGAGTCATACACATTAAACTGTATTTGTTCCATCTCTCGTGTAGCTGCTGTGATGGTGCAAATTCATTGATCTTCTGTCGTTCTCCCCATCCTCTCTCTCTCTCTCCCAGTGTCCTCTTCCATTACACAAGCTCAAACCTGATAGGTCTTAATTATTTTTTGTTTTTAAATCTTTACAAAGACTAAGAGATTTCCCAGCAGCCGTTTGAAAACAAAAACACACGGCAAGTCTACGCATAAATGTTTAAAATGGAACTTGCAAAGTGTTACGAAAGCTGGCCTACAACGTGTGGCAACTCTGGCCACACCACCAGGTCTATATTGTCAGTGGGAGAAACGTCTTTTCTTTTGCTTTCCTGAGATTGCGGTCTTATCAGCTGTTTCTCTCCCCCCCCCCCGCTTTTTTTAATATCATTGTCCAGTAACAATATCTCTGATTTAGTTCCAGTTCATGTACCAGGGTCATTTAGGATAAAGACCTGGATGAAATAGCATCGCAGTAGTAATGGTAACCAGTCTAACCTAGCAGCTCGCTCACCCCACCCCCCACCAAAACCAGATCATGTCTTGGAAACAGAGTATGTTGCCTGGTAACCACTTCTCATCTAGATTAGGTTGCTACATGATGGAGGCCGGCAGTGGCTTGATATCATGCTTTTTCTTTTGGAGGTGGGGTTTGTTTTTAAGTTTTCCCTGTTAACTGATTCTGGGACCAGATTTGATCAGAATCCTGGTGAAAACCGATTATAAATATACATTATTGTCATTATGTGCCATCCCATAAGCAGAGAGAGAGAGATGTGTGGGTGTGCGTGCCTGCGTGGTTGGTTGGTTCTTATAATCTTGCCATGCTGGATATTGGTGAAAGGGGACATCAGCATCCCTAGAGAACTCTTACCCCCTTTTTTTTTTAGATGTGGGTGGGTGGGAGTGGAGAGCCTTGGTGACAACTCATATTACCAGTTGATGAAAAAAAGCAAGAAGAAACAATACATAGATAAATATGTTAGACGCAGTCTGTCCTCTGCAGGGATCAGACTTGGGGCCCTCAACCTTAGCATAAATTAGAATAATTGATTTGTATTAATCCTAGCAAAAGTTCTGATGACAAACAGGGGTGATTAGCTCTCATTTATGCTTTAAAAGAAAGGAAGGAAGAAAAAGAAAACCAGTCTTTTGTGTGGGTTACCTACCTCCAGGAACAGTGACAGAGTTATCACATCTGTGACTTAAATGCTAAAAACGTAGGTTGTAGGCGAAAGATACATGCGACTGCAACCCAAGCATCTCAATCTTAATTAACCAATCTGGCATGACTGCCTAAACACGGTATTTTTTTTGGATAATTTTGAGAATGGATATTTTGATATTGAACCAGATGGTATTTCAGAGAGATCGTTGAAGTCTACTTTACTTTTCATCACATTAGGGTAACTAAGAGAGAGAGAAGGAGGGGGGGGGAGGAGGATAGTGATGAAGATGGGGCCACAGCACCTGCGATACTAAGTCTTCAATCTCGCCCTTTTTTTTTTTTTTTTTTTACTACTGTGATGAATTCATCACCAAACTTTTGTAATCTCGCGCTGACAATGAAGGATGCGCTTTCTCATCACTTTTGGCTGCAGAACTTTATGGAGCGGGGAGGAAACCCTTGGGAAGGTGAACAGGAGAAATCTTGTGTTGGGACCGCGGGTAGCTGGGGATGGCGGGCTCCTTTGGGTAGATAAAGGCTTTTGGCGCGTCTTTGTTGTTTTGTGACAAATGGGGCTAGATTAAATAAATCTGCATGCGCAAAATTGTCAGGAGACACAGCTGGAAACCAGAAAAATCCTTGAAGTATCAGGAGACCTAACCCAGATTTAAAAAAAAAAAACAAAACAATAGAATTTTTCTCCGTCTCAATAGATGGCATTTTAAAAGTTTCGGCAATAAAAAGCATAGCTCTCTCTTTCAAGTACGAACGCTTACCAGGTCAGTGAATGTGCAATATCAAAAGTAAATAGTGGCGCTGGTATGTTCAGACATTAATAGAGGTTGAGGGGAGGAAGGGTGGCTGTTGTTGTTGTTGTTGTTGGTACATAGATGGTGTTTTGTCCGGTAAATGAAAAGCCTTTTGTTGGCATTTTATGGCTACTTGGACTATTGCAGACTTTGGACCGACGCCTTTCGTTTTTAGAGGGATAATCTCGAAGCCCCCCCCTCCCCCCCGGATAAGCTGGAGAGTGCGCGGCAGTGTAAACAAGACTAGAAAGTAAAGAAACCAAGGATCGCAGGGCTAGGGTTGGATAGCCTCTCGCTTGTAAAGACTTACGTGTTCGTGGTATATTTTTGGAGGGGGATGGACCTTCAAAGAAGATGGGATCATAACTTTTTGTATGCGTGCCTGTATATCTGGTGTAAGGTTATCAGTTAGGATTTTACTGTCACCTTTTTTCTTTTTAACAAATCACTGCTTCAGTTGCTTTGCTCAACCCCCCCCCCTTTATGGCCCTAATTGCACGAGTAGGAGGTAACCACTACTGAGAGTTGATAGGCTACAGACATTTTGAGTTGATGGATGCCGAAATGCACTTCATAGAAGACTGAGGAGAATGGGGGGGGGGGCTTAATAAAGAGGTATTTCTGTGTATGGGGAGCTAGCTCATCGTTATACTACCTGAAACCATTTTAACCTTTTAGCGTGACAACTCTAGTGGATTTCAGTAAATGCTGGCAAAACCTTATTCAGGGTGGGTGTGTTATTAATTACCCAGGGGCTGGGGGTTGGGGAGATTGAGCTTTGAAATTTGAATCTTGGGTACAGCTTGGTTTGGTGAATAGCCTGGTTTCCATGGGTTTCCTCCCACATCTAGAAATAAACAGGTCCTGCAGGGAAAGCCATGCCAAAGCAGACCGACCAAGGTTTGCATGACTGTGGAAGAAGGATGTGACCTATGCCCCCTCTCTGAGTTTACTTTGGAAAGGGGAGGTAACTCCTGCAGGGGGAAAATGCTCATTAAGAAGAACCCTGCTCGAGTTGAATTAAAATGCAGAACTGAATGTGATAAGAATTTATTTTGCTTATTAACATTGCAATACTTAGTAAGATAACTTGTTCGTAAAAAAAACAAAAAACAACCCTGCAGTGTGGTCAGATGGAGCCAGTCAGATGAATCAAACCTTGATGGCTTTGTTTGGGTGGTATTTATGGCCTCTAGCTCTGGAGAGCTATCTTGCATGGGAAACAACTGTAGCTCTGAGCTTGATTGGTTTTTAATATTTGAATGTAATGGGTTTTTTTTTTCCCTAAGTAAATTATTGGGTTGGGCGGGCAGAACCCAAAAATGTCCATAGCAGCATAGGAGGGTTAATGGTAGGTATCCAGGTGGGTATCTCTTGTAAGAAGTTCTTTTCAAAAACTTGCTGTTGGCTATAAAAAAGGTGAGAGGGTGGGGCAAAATTTTTATGCTTTGATGAAAGAAAATGTTTTCCTAACTGTCTAGCAATTGTTATAACTGCAGTTCATTTAAATCTTGGTGTACAGAGATGTGTATGTTGGAACCTTTGATCTTAGCTGCGTGTCCACATTTATGGCCTGAAGTGTACTTATTCACGCAGTGCTGTCTTGTTTTACATCTAAGTGCTTGTGCGTTTTGTTTGTCACTTTTTCACGGCCGAACCGTAGCACCTGGAGGTGGTGGTGGTGGTCAACCGTGCACCAAGATTATTTTGTGTGTTGTAAGGTGTAAAAATCATTGCTTAAATCTAGTTGAACGGATACAATTCTCCGTGGTTTGAACTCTCGACTGGTGGATGCTGCAGGGGCCCCCTGCCCCAGCATCACCCAGTCCGTTAGCTCTGTTTGCCTTTAGTTTCGCAGTTTTGCTCCACTAAAGGACGAGGTTTTCTCCTCTGACTCCCTCAAGCTTCCGTTTCCTTTTGTTGATGGAGAGAGAATGTTTGGGTGACATTTGTCGGGTTTTGCGGTCTTTCATTTGGTGGTTTAAAAGCATCGTGTCACATCGAGGTAAACTGGGAGCCTTTATCCTGGTGGTTTGCCTTACGCGGGACCCCTTAAAAAAAGAAAACAAACAACAACAATAGTAATAAAATATAAACCTGTAGCCAGAGAAGCTGTTTTTTGCAAGTGTGTAAACATACACTTGAGTGAGATTACAATCAGTTTTTGTGTGAGAGAGAGTGAGAAGGAAAGACAGACAGACAGACAGAGTTAAGTTCCCTATGTATCTCACTTGGGATACAAATCTCAACCATTTATCTCAAGATAACACACTCTCTCCCAATTCTGTAAAGTTTTGATTTCTCTCCCATTTGACCTTTAAAAAATAAAAAAAAGTCAAACTGATGAACAAAGTTACTTCCCTTGGCTCAAAGTCAAGAAATTGGACTGCAGCTTGTGATGCCAAAAGATGCAGAATTGCTGTCTGTAAATTTGGCAGTAGTCATAACGATTAATGAAGTGATTTAAAAAAAAATTTTAAAAATTATATTATGGGCCATGACAATAGATTAGTAATGAATCCATCATGGCTGAATATTAGAGTAAGAAAAAAATTATGTTGATGGATGTTTGTTTTCTTTGGGACCTTAAATGAACGAACCATTATGGCTTCTTGCCTTGTAAAGCTAAACTAAATTATAGAACTACAGCTATTCTAACTCATTATTTTTATTTGTTTGGTTGTGGTGGTAAGGGAACGTTTCAGAACGTATGGCCGAGACTGAAAGAATTGAGCTAGTTACCTGACAAAAATGAAGCCAAAACCCAGGGTTGTTTCCCCTTTTAGAAGCTTGCATTCAAGCATTAATGGCTGCCACGTTTCCACCGACTCCAGCTTAACTTCTTCATTCAACGACACACAACACACACACACACACACACACACACACACCACCACCACCACCACCACCACCCTTGCAAATTAGTTTTTAGTTTAGTTAAAAAAAAAACAAAACAACAACAACAAACAGAAGCCAAAGCATTTCTGTGTGCTGTGACGTGACGGAATTTGTCCCTTGCTGAGCTCTCTTCCTTGTCTTGCTTCAGGGTAAGCTGTCGGGGAGGAGGGGGGGGCCCCAAACTGTCACACAGCTGATTAATTTACCTGAGGTGTAACGCGCAGTGTGTGAAATTAACGGCAACAAAGGAAAATGGTCAGAACGAGGCTTGTTGTAAATGTGCAGCTCTCGTTTCCAGGTTGGCTTCAAGGTAGCTGCAGGGTGCTAGCGAGGACCCAGGGATTTCACTTTTACAGTAAATGACAAGACATTACTATCATACGATTTGTGGGGCCCCCCCCTTTCACTGTGTGTTTTTCTTCTTTTCTTTTTTTTTTCTCTCTGGTTTGTTATTTTTCTCCCCCTTCCCCCCCCCACCCATGTTTCCCCTCAGAATTATTCACAATACCACTGTTGGGCATCAGTGTTCTGAAATAAAAACTATTGTCATCCTTTGGCTCGTTTTGTTTTTTGTTTCTTTTGTATTTTGTCTCAGATGGGTCTACTCTGCCTATTCATCTCTGTCTGTCCTTCTATTCTGTCTTTGTCATTTGACACTGGCCCTTTGTTTGTCCATAGCTCTGAATAATAAGGTACCTGATCCCAGGGTTCTTATATTATTATTATTATTATTATTATTATTATTATTATTATTATGGTTTTGTTTTGTTTTTTTAAACTGAGACTTAAATTGGAAGTTCTCTACATGTAATAAATTATTGAAGTAAGCTGACAGGTTGGACTGGTCCACTTTACCAGACAGGTAGGATCGCATACCTGGGTGGTGGCAGAGGCATACCTGGGTGTTATTTTTCTCTGTAGCACACACCTGTGGAGTGGATATGCAGATTATTTTAAATGGCAACAGTTGGTATGTACTGAGTTTTGATCGCCATCTTTCTTGTGTTTTGCGGCAGTACAGGCTATGTTTTAGAATGTGTGGTGTGCATTAGCCCAGGTGTGTTAACTAAATCAGGTTCCAGGTAAATTTGCTTCCATCTTAATGCCATGACACTTGTATCTTTTGGGTAGGCACCTGGAGGGTAACGTTACTTCAAATCTTCTGGACAGGCTAGCTACTTTGAAAGAAGGAGGCGGTTGAAGGAAAAAAACCAAAAAAAAAAAAATATATCAAACACATTTTGTCGTTACTATGCGTGTACGTGTGTGGTGTCAGGGTTATAAGGTATCTTGATTGATATTTAACAGCTGCACCCACTTCTGAAATGTGGTGATCAAAAGATAGTGGGTTGAAAATTTTCTGCCTTTTAATCCATGCCGATTAACCCTTTCTTGCCACAGTGAGAGGCCAGCCATCAAATATACTTCATGCTTCTGCCGGCACATTTCTGAAGAAATAGTTTTAGCAGCCACAAAGAGGCAGGGAGTTATTTCTGGCTTATAGAAGGCTTTAATCTTCCAAGGGAAGAGAAATGGCCATCAGTACAATTTCTAATTAGCTTAATAATATCTCTTGTCAACGCCACATGCCACTAAATTATTCCATTCATTAACGATTCTGTTGCTTAAAAAAAAAAACAAAACAACAAACAGGTGTGACAGGCGGTGACCCCTGACAGAATCTTAGCTCGTTTGTGATTATGCTGACTGGTATTAAATAACTGCAGTTAGCTCAAACTAAGACTCAAAGCTACCTCTCAGATTCTAGTAGGGAGAGGGAGGGAGGGAGAGAGAGAGAGAGAGACAGATTATGAGTTTGTTTTGATATGATGTCAGCAAGGAACAGAACAATCTCCAGCCTTTCAGGGCAGCACTATTTATGGTTGATGAGAAAGCACACATGTGGGACTTCATCTTTGCCTGGCTAGGAATGAATTTGAGCTTACCGGCCTTTACAAGTCTGTAGCCACCGAGACTTATAATGGTATCTGTGTCTGGTCAATTTGCCTTGAAAGGCAGTTTTTGTCGTTCACTTCATTATTTTTAACCAGTGCTATTTCATGAATAAATAGGAAATAGAGCCCTAATACACACACACACACCACACACACACACACACACACACACACACACACACACATACATACTACATTATATATATATATAGATTTTTTTTTTTTCTGTTTTTCAGCTAACTTGATATTGACTCGAATGCTCTGGTTTCGCACAAGACCCCCTCCCTTCTCTTTCTTCTAAAGGATGAAATCTGTTTCTGTCGGTGAATTTGGTTTGGATGCATGTGCGAGGCTGGTGTTCTTGGCATCACGGTCTGTGGCGTGAAGAGACTCGGTACACACCTCCCCCCAACCCTGGATGTGTGACCAGATTAAATTGCTTGCCCCCTGCGAATCTTTTCTTTAAGTTTCTCCCATTGTAGTTGTCTGCTCTTAGAATTACTACATCTTGTCTGCTTAGGAATTACCTATTTATTCAAGGTTTTAAAAATTATAATAATAAATTTTGTTGTTGTTGTTGTGTGTGTGTGTGGCATCTTTAGGAAGTAAGATTAACAAATAAAGATAAAAAATGTGTGTGTATATATATATTTATATTGTTGCTTTTGTCACTACCTAAGTTTGCAACAGAGCTGCCGTTCTACTTTGCTTTGAACTTTATTTTGATTTGTAACTTCTTCTTCAATAAGGCTATTTCGTTATTTCCGTTTCCCCCCCCCCCCATTTTTTTTTCAAATAGTTAACTTGTGTGGACTGATGCAGGGAGGGTTTAAATGGGTAGTGAGAAATGCTAGATTCAGAAAAGGAGAGGAAAACGGGTGGGTGGGGCAGAGAGAGGGGATTAGGGGGGGGGTTTATGGCAAATAAAAGCATCTTGCACGTCTCTCATTGTCTGGGAGCCATGCAACGTGGGGTTAGGGGTTAGGGGTTAGCGGAAAGTTTAAGGAGTGCGGGGAGAGAGTTGTTTTTTTTGGGGGGGTTGGGCCTCCACTGCAAAATGCCACCTTTCCTGTCTGATGGTTGTGGGTTGTTTAAAAAGAATTCTAGATATGCCCCCCCTTTTGTGTGTGTGTGTGTGTGTACGCGTGTATATGCGCCTGCAGTGCTGTTGTCTTTTTCTCTTTTTCTTGTTTTTTTTTATGTGAGAGCTAATTTTTAAAAAAACATAATTTTTTTTTAGTTCGGAGGAGTTGCGTGTCTTTTGAAGAGGGTTTGCCGGGGCTAAGTTTTCAGTCTTCTCATATCTGATGCCGCGAGGTCAGTGCGTTTTCTTTTTGTTTGTTTTTTTTTGTCCCCCCCCCCAATCTTTGTTACTTCCCTCCTTCCCACCCACCTCTCCAAATTCTCGGGGGTTTTCTGGTGTTGAGCTCGAAAGTTTTCTGGGGTGGGGTGGGTGGAGCGGGGTTAACTAAAAGATGCGGATGATATAGGCGAGCGATGGATGCTGTTGGGGAGAAGCACACAATATGGTGATACCCCGGTAGTGTACTGACACTGCTCAGTTATTTCACCACCCACCGCCCCAGAAGGTTTTCTGTAGACCCCTATGGCATGTGATCTTTAATCACCCCTCCTTTTTTTTTTTTTTTAAAATAGTATATTGAGATAACACTTTGATGAAAGGGGTGTAACTCTTGGGAGAATTAACTAGCTGTGTATGCATCACATCTGCATCAAAGTTTTGTTGTTGTTTTTTAATTTGAATCTGCCATGCTACACCTTGAGATGAATAATTGTCGTGCACATGCGAGGCATTACTAGGAATTGTGGGTAATCGTGCACTTGTGCATTCATCTTGATCTGCTACAGAAATTTGCATTTATGGTTAAGTGAGACATAAACCTTCTTGGGGTGTCATTTACGATATGTTGGTAGATTTGGACTTAAATTAGTAAAGAAGATGGTTTTAGGGTTTCTGATGGTGATTGGCTTGACGCTAATCCACACCATTGCTACTGAATATGTTCTAGGGTAATTCAGTTGAAACCTGTCCGAAATAGCATCACCGTCTGTAATGGTATCTGGCAGGATTCCCCATTTGAAGCATCCCCTGTATAATTTTCTCTTTCATACACGTCTATACATATGCATGTCATCACACACACACATACACACCTGCAGTCGTATATGCATAACCATTAAGTCTTTGGATTATCAGTTTGGGCAAATCACATTAGATTATAACTCCCAATACATGTCATGGTGACACAGTTTTTAATGGCTTCCCCATGAGGAGGAGGAGGAGGAAGTGTTATAAACCTTGACTGTGTGTACTGCAGGGGTGGTGGAGTGGAGGGAGCTCTCTCTCTCTCTCTCTCTCTACAAGGATACAAGAAGCTGTGAATATGGCAGCCGCAAAAAAAAAAACAACAATAACCAAGCCATCCTGCTAAATTAAAAACAGAAAAACCTGAAGGCTTGATGTTATGCTTTTAATCCCCTCTATCCTCTTGGAAAGTAATTATGTCTTCAGTGCGGGTTATTTATGGACAGTTATTAGTAATTCAGCTTTCGGGGAGGAGGGAGTTTGTTGTTGTTGTTGTTGTTGTTGGTTTTTGCTTTGTTCAAAGTGGGGAAGGGGGAAACAAACAGAATCCACAGTTTCACGTGCATTGAAGTGTAACCATGCCTGGCATGAAGTAATTGAAGCAATTTTCTTTTTGTCAGGGGATCTGTTATAATTTTAGCTTTTGGTATTTTTTATATGATGGACATAAAGAAGAAAATAGCACACAGCGATAATAGCCAACGTTTCGCACTTTTGAAATTTCACGTGAGCTCTATTAATTATTATTATATTATTATGTTATTGTTATTATTATTCTCGTGTCCTGTTTTTAAGTGGCAGAAATTTTTGTAAATTAGCAATTCTCTCTCTCTCTCCACTTATAAGTTCCTTGCACAGAAGGAGAGATGACAGATCAGCAAATCGAAAGTAGACAGGAATTTTCTAATTTTCTGTTTACTCTTGTACTCCGACCGTCCCCGCTAAAAAAAAAAGAAGGTGCGGGGAGAGATTAAGTTTTAAGGGCGTGCAAACTTTACGCTGTAGAACTGAACACAACTGGCCCCTTTAGAGAGAGAGATGGGGGGGGGGGCAACTCCTGGATGGGTTTTTTTTTGTTCACTTGGCTTAGTATGTTCTTTGACTGAGAAATCCAGTCCCGGATCTCTCTTAGTAACGGTCCGATTGTGTTCCAACACCTCGAGATGGATATGTGCGCAAGCGTCAGTTTTGTAATGGCTTAAAAAAAGCAAAAAAAAACAAAAAAGAAAGAAAAAGGTCCATTGGAGCTGCTGGTGTGTTTAGATTATCCCGTTCATTTAGCTGCGGATAGCCAAGCACCTGGTACGTACACGTCAGCCTGCCGTGGCGGAGGACTCTGGTTTGGTCCTTATCATAGCGAATGTCATTAACAGACATCTATATAACAAATCCAACACCTGACCTGACTTATCTATTATTTATTTATTATTTTCATTTTTTCTTTTTTTGTTTTTTTTATACTCGTTTCTCTCTCTCTCTCTCTCTCGCTCTCGCTAATCTCTCTCCCCATCTCTCTCTCTCTCCCCAT
>JACATO010001675.1:0-71232 GCA_018389105.1 Nautilus pompilius | reverse complement strand
GGGTATTAAAACAAAATAATATCAAATTGTTTAGTTTTCTTTTTTCACTTCACATATTTTTCATATGAAATATTTTTGAGAACTCTATAGTAATATGCAGGTGTGCAAATCCTTTTGGACTGATTGTTTGTAGAGGGCTAAAATAGAACTGGCTGCTTGTATCAACAGATTACACTTGAATAAATGTGCAGCAAAATGGATTTTATATTCATTTTCAAGTTCATTGAACTTAATGAAGAATTATTTAGTTAAGTTTTCTATATTTGTAATATGCTCTCATTGATCTCTGAAATAAAAGCAAGGTTCTTTAAATTTTCTTTTAAAATCTATTTCAGGGTATGCAATACTTATCTACTTTTAAGGGTTTTTTTATTTAATTAAATATTAGCTGCGCTGTCTATAATCAGTTCTGGTTAGAGGAAGTGATAGGACTGCGGATCATGTATTTTGCAGCGATGTGGCTATCATTGTGAAGAATCTTTAGAAATGAGTTTGGTTACTGCTTAAACTTTAAACAGATTACTAAGCCTGGCTATTTCAGTGAAAGCTAAGGAACATCATGATTTTTGAAGATCCTAAAATATATAATTTATAAATCGTTCAACATCAACAGACAATGAACTAGTACATTAAATGAAAATAGTTGTACAGCTGGAAGATGTCAGCATTCTGGCACAGAAGACTACCATTGAGAAAACAGCGAGTGGAAGAACAAGACCTCCGTCAAAATTCAGAGAAATTACAGCTCTGGCCACTTCAGTCATTCAGTCAACAAATGGTTGTGAGAAGGTGGAAATTAAAATGTTGACCACCAGCACTGAAAGGTCTAAGTTTGAAAAGCTAATTTTAATTAAACCTTTATTTCTTTGTTTATTAAAAGTAAATTTCAGTTACAGACAAATGGAGGTAATTTTTGTGGAGGAGTTTGTGTTGACTTTTGGTGAAAAAGACTTTAGCCATTTTGATATCACCACTAAAGAATAGAGCTGTGAAGTTACTAATCTAATACAGTTTGTTTAACTCGTGTAATGGAAAAGCGATATAATGTGATTACATCAAGAAATTAAAGAACCATTCTAGACATGTTTCTTCAGTAGTAGTAATTTTATTTATATTTGTAAAGCTATCTCTGTACTAAATTATTATGCCATAGTTACATTGGTTAATCATGGTGATGCCTATAAAAAAGCTGCTTTCTCACTCAATAGTCTTGAAAATAGTGATTATGTAAAGATAGCGGTATTTTGTCATTAATTTCTTTGTGAAGTGATAAAAAAAATTTTAATCATTAACTTGAATTTTCAAATTATTATTAGGTTTCACAGGAGCGTAACTTGACTAGAAAAATGAGTCTCTGAAGAAAATTAACCACAAATCTCTCTATTAATGCTTCTGAATAATGCAGAACTGTTTTGTAAAAAATTTTGAATTTTTGGTGGTGTGAGCCAGCTAATAATAATCCTGTCATTGTAGAGAAAGAAAGCAAGCAATTAATGGGCTGGCTACTTCACCTGAATAGATGGTGTAAATGCATGATTTTAATTACAGATAGAACAAACTTTATAAATAGATAAGAGGAATTGCATTTCCAACAAAAGTGCTAGAAATTAGTCAGATGAATAGAGATCAGGTATTTAACAGGAGACTAGATTTTTTGTCGTCTCTTCATTAGTAATAGCATTTAGAAAACACTAGTCTGCTTACTGTTCATCACGGGTATAATTTTCTGGATAAAATTAATGAATGCAGTTTTAGAAAAAATTTGGAAGCGAGTTAAATTAAATAGAATGGTATGTTACCTATTCTGTCTCTTTATAATCTCAAAGAAATTATTTTTAGATTTGGTAATTCTTCAATGTGTTGTGAATGTTTCGTGTATACTGATTCCTGGGAAGGAAATAACACATGATAAACATATAAAACGCAAAGTCTTAGCTAGTGAAGGCTACTTCATTTTAGAGGGTGAGAGCACATTGCATGACTGAGGAAAATACATAAAACTGGCATTGTTGATAATGGAAGTGTTTGCGGAAGAAATCCCAAACTGCTTAAAGTATCTCTGGTATGCTTTTACATGGCAAACGATCAGCTAGTTGGAGAATTGGAAATGGCCTGGCTGCAAATATGATGGTGATGTTTTTTGAAGAAAACTGCAAGAGACTTTAAAGGCAAAGTGGTCACAACAGATATGAATCTGGCTAAAAACCATTCCTGAGAATAGGCAACCCCATAAGTCTGAAATGGGCAGCAGAAATGAATTTATTAACTTTTTACCAACAATTAACAGCTGTTTGTTCAAAGGCAGATCAGTGAGTGTAGAACAGCTAAAGTGAAGCATTGCAGTGGATCATTACAAGTGTATGGCTGCGTGTCTGGCAAAGGTGCCAGAAATTGGAATAGTGAAGATATATTGACTTCTAGTAGCAGATACATGCAGGTTTTCATCCATAATTCCATTTCCTCTAGAAGACATCCTATTGGGCGGGAATTCTTCTTCCAGCAAGATAATACCCAAGTCTAGGTTTTCCATATGCATGTGAGAACTTGCTTTCAGTTGATGATCCAAGTGTTCTGTTGAATTTGTGTCAGGAAAATAACTCAAATGCCCTGATTCTTCTTCCAGATTATGGTCAGGGAAGATATATAGCATCCTCACCTGGGTTTTGGAGAAGTCCAACAAAAGCCTCCAAGCCTAATGTGCGTAAACCACAGGTCAAGTAAGGAGGATGAAGTGTCATGTTATGGGCTGCATTTGGCATGGTGAGAAACAATTTGTTACAAAGGATGTCTCAATTCTGTCAGGTACATTGCCATTTTAAAGAAAAATCTTGAATGCATCAAGTGTAGACTAATATTTCTGTAATAATACATGCTTTCGGATGTACTTTTTAGCTGCATTTTTCCCTGGTTGAGTAATGTATTAATATGTTTGTGTGTTTTCTATGGTATTTCAATGTTGTCAGAACAATCAAATGTTTGAAGATATTTGGAAAAGCTGTGTAATGGACTATGATGGTGAAAATGATTATGAAATCTTTGTTTGCAAAATTTCCAATTTTATTCTGGGCCAAAAATTAACACTTCTCGGTTGCAGTGTTTCATTAACCTCGCTGATGGATAAGGTATAGTGACTGACTACTATTTGTTTTAACTTTCTGCGCTATAGATTGCATTTTTTCCTTTCTACTTAAATTATGTTTTGAATACTGAACTTTATGCAAAGTCATTTGTGCTTTTTCGGTCATTCCATAAACTTTTTAATTAAGTGGGTGCATTTTGTGCAGTCAAGGCTAGAAGAGGGTAAAAACCAAACAAATGCCAAGTTATTCTCATTTTTGTAGATTTTTTAAATTTTCATTTGTAGTTCAAGAAAAGGTTGTGATTGGATGGAAGCAAGTTAAACCAGGCTGATAAAGACTTGAATAAATACCAGTTTTTACTGTTTTGAAAATGCAAAGATTCTAACAGATATATATATTTTCAAAAAATTCAGTAAATTCTAATACAAATAATTAATTCCCATCAATTTCTTTGAACAGACGTTGCTGTTTTAACACAATTGTGATTTATGTGCAGTAGAACACAGTCAAGACTGATCACTTTAATGATAAAATTTTACAACTCAGTAGAGAGTTTTATTTTAGTTGTTGATCTTCAGATGGTACAAACCAGTTCTTGTAAATTTATTAAAGCATATTTCAGTATTTATCAAGCAAAATGAGAAAGGAGATGCTGTACCTGATTAGTGAGCTTTTGGAAATAAACTATGCAAATAAGTTAGTTTCTTAATTGCTACAAAACTTTTAACTATTTAAAACAAAATGCATACACTGTTGACAAAATTAATCTCTTGTACAGAACATCTCTATCATTTGTATCATATCCCATTATTATTATTATTATTTTGAAAGTATCTTGTAAGAGTTTTCAGAATGTAACATATTCCGCACATTTGTCCCACTAACCTACTGCAACATCCCTGATGAACTTGGATTAAATGAGGAATTCATTATGAAATATTTTATAATTTAAAATTTTTCTTTGAAATTTCCAGTGTGTGTGGAAGGAAGCTATCATATATGGTTCTCTTTTAAATGCATCTTCAGAATTTTCACATTGGTGCAGTATCACAACACAGCACTTGGTTGATAATACAAATCTACTGTTGGGAAATTTAAACATTACCTGAAGAATATTTAAACAAATGTTATTACTTTATATCAGATTTAACTGATATTATATATATATTATAGAGATTTTATCTGTTTTGGCTTGAATTTTTTCTACATTAATATTTCTAAAATTAAAAAAATGTTAAGAAAACAACAAAAATATAGTGTGGTGTAAGTATTGTTGCCTGTACAGTTGAAGATATAGTTTTAACCACTGTCCCAACTTTGCATGAACTAAGAAAATTAGAAAATTTCACAGCAGTAAGCAGGAGGAGTTACGTGTGTAGTTTTAGCTTTGGTGACCAAGTAAAACCAAAATTTAAAAAACCGAAACACTGGCTGTGGAAAGAATCAAAACTCCATCTCTCATAGCTTGTTGGTAACCTGTTTTAATCAGCTTGCCCAGAGTACAAATTTCCTGACTTCAGGCTTAGAAACTACTTTTTCAAAATGTTCTGACATTGAAGGCTCCAATTTGTGGAGAAGTTATTAGTAAACTGGGTGTCACCAGTGAAAAAACAACAGCTGCATCTTATCGTGGCTGTCCAATTTTTCTTATAGGAACCAGTTAAAACAAATTGTAAGAAGTTAACTTTTTCTTTCACTAAATAAGGTATTTGTTTGTATAATACCTAATTTATGGTTCACTGATGATGTTCAAGGTACCAACTCCTATTATGTACTCGATTGAATGATTTTATTGAATTTCTTGAAATAACAAATATTTAAATTTATGTGACTTTAAATAAAACTACTTTTGCTTTAGACATTGGAACCCATATATTCTATGCATCCATGCCACATGAAATGTTTTAGTTTCTTTGGCAGAAAGTTATGGCATTGCACATAGCTGTTTGAAAGATATTACAAGTTTATTCTTGCTAAATTGTTTTGAAATTAATGGGTTTGCTTTCAGAGAATGTTTTCTTTAACGTGTCTTTATTAACAGACTTCTGCAGTCCATTTCAATATGTATCTAAGAATGCACTAATAGGTATTTACTAGGAGAGAAATCATTGCAATATCATCAGTTTACTTATCAACTGTTCGCCAAAGATCTTTTCAGCATAAAAATACAAAATGTACTGCCATCTGTTTTACTTAACGTTTCTTGACAATACATACTAATATATATAAATGTATGGATTCTATTGATTGACCATTCCTCTTCCCTGGGCTGCCTGCATCAGCTATGATGGTTTCCTGCCTACAGTACCACTAATTCCTAATTAAATGTATAGATGAGCCCCCTACTTGAACTCTTTCAAATATTAAACCTATGGCAATTCTCTTACAGCTGCATAATCAGGAATTGTAGTGACATCACCTATCAAAAAAACATCAGTGGATCAGAGTAAAAGTTGAAGATGCTGTCTCTCTCGCACTCCTGAAACATTCTGATAATTGTGATGAAAGTAATAAAACACACAAAACTAGTTATCTAAGCTGTCTGCAAACTTAAAAAAATTAACTGACGATTCATTGATATAAATCTGTATTCTTTAATTTACATAATCATAGCCATTGCAATATTGACGTCTTTATGCAACGCAAATTCAAATGTGGTTATATTTTTCAGAATTACTACAATAGCACGAAAATTCTCACTGGCCGAGAGACTGCAGTCATGAAGTTTGGGAACAGATGGCTTGTTTTTTTTTCCTTTTCACACTTTCAAAGAGAATATCTACTTTAGATTTTAAAAGGTAAAATGTTTGTTTTAGTTTCGTGAGTCTGTACACTTCTTTTTTTTTGAGGTGGTGGGTGCGTGTAAGGTTGTGTTTGTGTGTTGGGAGCTGGGTCGGTTCCACGTTCGGCCGTCACAGCTGTTTATGAGTGAGGCCTTATTACGACCCCTGTTTTGTGTATGTGTACCTATTGCTAGTGAGAGCAGCGGGCTACCCAACTCCTTCGTAAATACGGCAGGAGAGGTAGGATTTTTCCAGGCTGAACCCTCGGAACAGAGTTTTCTCTCTGTGTGTCCTTAGAAGCTGAGAGGGGAGAGTTTGGGCCACTTTTTATTTTTATTAAATCCAACAGGAGTATGGAGGTGGGGTGGGTTCTATTTTTTATTTTTTGTTGGTGAAAAATGGATGGAGTCACGTTCTCCCTCCGTTTGCTAATTTGTGGTGGTCAGTCCTCTCACGTTGGGGAATCAGAGATTCCCAGATGGTAATATTTAGAGGTGATCTTGTGATCCTCCCACGTAGGGGGACCGAAGGCTCCCTGGCTGGTGGAAATGCCAGGAAGTAGCCTAGCGGCCAGCGCCCCATTCCACACCACCGTCTTCTTTTGAAAATCCTTTGATGTTAGTTTGGACTGTAAAGGGTGAATAGTAGGAACGGAGACAGAAACATGGTTAGTCCATTTACGGGGTTGATGTTTGGGGAGGAGTACTTTACAAATAAATAGAGGCTTGCACTGATAGAGGGGAGGGGGTTAAGTTGTTTGGCGGGGGTGGAATTGAAATTATAGTAAGATTTAGGATTTCAAAAGATCTCCACAGGTCGTCTTAAAGATTCTGAACTTACAAAATTGCTGAAAAAGGAAGAAAGTAGAGAGAAGTCTTCTGTTCCGAAGAGTCTTCTAGATTAGTTTCATCTGAAACAAAAGAAAGGGAGTGACGAAAGACAAGGGTAGGGCTGACTCAGGGTGGTTGGTCTAAGGTGATGGTTGAGGATGGTGTGACGTCAGGGTGTAGTTGTAAATGGTGTTGTTGATGAGCCAGATGGATGAATAGATTACTCTATCATTTATACTGGACTTCATGACTGCGTATTTTTGTCGCAACGAAAGTGTTACGTAATTTTGGAAGAGTTTGTTGGTTGAGGTGAGATGACCGCCCTCTAAAGCCTTCTGGGTACCCCAGGCAATCCGATGAGGGGTGAAAACCATAAAGTTCGAAAGGCAGTTCTAGGAGTGAATCCATAGATGCGACAGAACGAACTAAGTTTGTCCAGGGAACTTTTAATGTTGAATACCAGGTCGCGGACTAGGCACCACAGTTCTATATTCAGAGGACATGAGAATATACAATGTAGTGCCGTCTCGTCCTTCTCATTACATCTGAGACATTTCGGTGAGTTAATAAGCTTCCATTTGTGTTTGTTCTCCCTAGTGGGGAGTACGTTTCTTAGAATTTTCCAGTGTATGTCAGAGGTGTAACCATCCACGAGGCGGTTTATACTGCTATTCCAAATTCTATCCCATGGAAGTGGGCCTGAATTTAGAGTGTTTTACCACTTATAAACTATCTTCTAACTTATTCTAGTAGTGAAAGACAGAAGTCCAGGGACTCTTAAGGGATCTAGAAAATACGCAGTGTCCCGTAGGACTTAAGTGACAGGGACCTAGCGTCCGACCGTAACACGCCTAAACAAATTCAGAGCCCTATCTCACCTAAGAAATACACAGTGAACAGTTCGTGTTTTTCTAACTGACAAGGAAGTCTAAGGCTACTTGTACTATAAAGCACAAGGAAATCGACAAAAATCACACGCGTAAAAAAAAAATTCAACAAGACGAAAAACAACTTACCTGTCGTTGACTTGTTCCGAACGAAGGTGTAGTACTGCCGCAACACGGGGTCCAACACGACGCAGGGTTAAAAAATCCGACTATTTGATCTTTTTTTTTTCTTTTTTTTGTGTGGTGTGCCTACGTTTATTCAAACTAGAAAGTTCTATGTGTGGTGTAAAGTTGCGTGTGTGTGAGGTGTAGCCAGATCGGTTCCACGACCGGCCGTCTTAGCTGTTTACGAGTGAGACTTATGTACGCCTGTGAAAGTGGGTGTTTTTAGCCTAAGTGAGAGTAGCCGGCTACCCAACCCCGCCCAGTGGTAGGATTTACCCAGGTACTTGCTCTCGAAGTGGAGTTTTCTCTCCTTTTATCGCTAAGCTGCAAAGAAGAAATAATCATTAGTGAACATCCTCCTTCCGCCAACGTAGAAATCCGTAGTAGGTCGAGTTTGACCTCTGCCCCCTTGCAGTTTTCCTTACATTTGATGAATGGACGCTAGTCGGCCGTTTGTGGTATTTAGGTGTGTGTTCTCATCCGGCGTCTGCTTCTTTCTTCTCTCGTTCCTGAAAGAGAAAGGCGGGTTTGCCACCGGGGAACTCCTCCTAAGGTCGGAGTGTTTGTTTTTGAAGCACGTTCTCAGACGTGGCTAATTAAGCGCTTGCCATCAAGCCGGCCTAATGCCTGGTTTATAAGCCAGGTATCCGAAAACAGTTCTCGGTCCAACTCACTGGAAGAACCGGCCGCGTATTTTCTACGAGGCGGCGGTAGATGGTTTGGGTTGGAGTGAGTTTTCCGCCCTCTAAAGTTCCCCGACTACTCCAAGCACACTGCTGGGCAGTGAAGATCAGGAAGTTCGAAAGACGGTCCTTTTTACTGTGGGGGTTGAATCCGAAGGTGCGGCGGTACAGATTAAGTCTGTGCTGTCGGCCTTTTACTAGTTCAGCGTTTCTCAACCTTTGATAGCCCATGGCCCCCCTCACCGAGTGGCTAACACTCGTGGCCCCCTGCCCTTCAATAAAAAAAAAATGCAGATTTTGTTTTATGTTGTTTATTCAGTCACTAAAATTATAAATCAAAGTAAAAATTTTTGCTGAACAATATAATCAATGAGACACTTGCTGTTGGGCTCGTGTGACGAGGCCTCTTATGTCCGGCTCCGTCTTGGACACAGCAAGGCGAATATCGTTCCCATCATCAAGACGGTTTCTGGACTTCGTTTTAATGGTCGCCAGGTCAGAAAATCCAGATTCGCAAAGGTATATTGTGGCGAATTGAGCGTGCATTTCGGATGCCTTCTTGCTGAGTAGTGGATATGCATCCTGAACAGACAACCAGAAGCTGGAGAGGTCTTCTCTGTTACTGAAGGCCAGCTTCATTGCTTTTGAGACCTTCAACTCTGCGAGCTCCTCTGCTTCGTCTTCAGTAGGTTCAATTTCGGTGTTGAATGGGTCTCTGTGCCATGGAACATCCAATGGAGCATCGTCGAAATAAGATTTGAACTCAGCGGAGAGAATGTCGAGATGTCCAATGATGCAATCTTTGATGCCGATGGGAAGTTCAATCCTCTGCGTCTGCAGATGCTCGTCCAAGAAAGGAAACGAGGCTGTGGATCCGGCCTCGATTCGTGCCTGCCAGACTCCCATTCGAGCAGACAGTCCGGCAAGCTTGTCTTGAACGTCACTGACTGTCACATCATGGCCTTGCAAAGACTGGTTCATTTCGTTGAGTCGGCCGAATATATCGGCCAGGTAGGCGAGCATCATGACGAACTCTTCATTGTCGAAGTGGACATGGAGGTTGTTTTCGTTCTCTCGCAGGAAAATTTCTGTCTCCAACCGGAGTTCATACAACCGAGAGAGGCATTTCCCCCTCGATAGCCAACGAACTTTGGTGTAAAACAGAAGTCCCACATGTTGCGCTCCCATTTCGTTGGCCAGAAGTTGGAAGAGCCGATGATTTTTGGCCTTCGCACGAATGAAGTTGATCACTTTGACCGCAACGTCCATGACTTCCAACAAACGCGGCGGAGAGTTTTTGACGCAAGAGCATATCGGTGTAGTGAACAGTGGGAAGACGTCACGTGGGGCCATTCATTCTTCACAAGCGTGACGAACCCTCCTTTAACGCCAATCATCGCTGGGGCACCATCAGTACAAATGTGCTTGAAATTCTGCCAGCTGAGTCCATTCACTTCAAAAAAAGAGTCCACGATGGCTTTGACATCTTTTGCTGTCGTTGTGGTTGGCAGGGTATTGCAGAATAAGAACTCTTCCTTCATCTTTCCTTCTTTCTCGTAGCGAGCGAAGGCGATCAACTGGCTCTCCAGAGCGGTGTCGGTAGATTCATCAAGTTGAAGGCTAGCCTGGAGCGTGCTTTGCTTGATTTCACAGCAAACTTGACGGCACACATCAGCGGCCATGTCATCAATCCGTCGGCGGATCGTGTCATTAGAGAGCGAAACTTGCTGGATTTTCTTTTGCCTCTGGTCCGATCATCAGTTCCACCATTTTCTCTGTACATGGCTTGATAAGTTCCTCAGCAATAGTGTGCGGCTTCTTGCACTTCACAATTCGGTATGCCACTTCGTAGCTGGATTGAAGAGCAGGTTTTTCTTCTGGCCGGAATCCAAATTTTGGAAGTGTCGCTTCACGGTCGTACCGTGCTCGTTTCGTAGACAGAGCATCAATATTATCATCTTTCCTTTGGGGATGCACCTTGTCGCGATGGTTTGAAAGTTTGGAAGGACGTAGTGATGCATTTGCCATCACCACTGAGCAGTGCAGACATTGCGCGCAGTCCATGCCATCTCGAATGACCTTCGTGAATCCAAAATTGACGTAGCTGTCATTCCATTTTCGAACCTTCGACATCTGAAAAACAACAACAACAACAGTGGCGAGGCTACAGGTGGGGGCAGGGGGGGCGACCGCCCCCCTGGTCGGATTTTGGTACCGTCGGTCGGAAATTTACATGTTGGAAAAAAAATGTACTGTACATAATAGCATTATAGGGGACCATTATAATGGGACAAATTTTGATGCGGGGGTGAATAATTCAATGATGTGATAGTTGTGAAATAATAGCGCTAGTGAAGAACATTTTTTTCCAACATGTAAATTTCCGACCGACGGTACCAAAATCCGACCAGGGGGCGGTTGCCCCCCTGCCCCCCCCCCTGTAGCCTCGCCACTGAACAACAATAACACGGTTAAAAATTTGGTTTAAAAAGTGCTCTTTCAAACAAAACAAAAAATAAGCCTCTAAACACTGTGTAAAAAAATCAGGCAAATTGTTTAAAAAAAAAACTCTTCCCTATGACCGGAGTCTCGTCACCTTAATTATACACTCCAAGCTTCTGCATTCTGAATTGCATTTTTTGGTGTCCGCTCGTGGCCCCACGGGCCCCCGGTTGAGAAACGCTGTACTAGTTGAACCAGAACCTCGACCAGGTCCCACAGCGGCTCCTGCTGCGGGCAGCTGAAGATGCTGTGGAGGACCGTATCGTCTTGGCCTTCACAAATGAGGCATTTGGGGGAGTCTAATTTCCACTTATGCTTCATTTCCCTTGAAGGGAGTACGAGGTGGATAATCTTCCAGTGGATGTCCGAGGTGTAGTAGTCTAATCGACAACCTTTTGATCGGTCCCACAGTGCTTTCCACTGAAGGGTGCCTGATTGTAGGATACTTTCCCACCTTCCCCTGTAGTCCGGCTCCGTCACCGGAGCCGACGCCAGGTGAAGATACAAGTCACGTTGCGTCAGTTTGCTTATGGGTTTATAAGTCTGGTCTAATTTAACTTGATTCCCTATTAGGGTTATTTTGCTCTTACTCCAACTCTCTCTCTATGCTAAATTTGTGGTATCTACTTAGGTTATTGTTTATTTTTTGGTGGATTCTAGGCTTTCCGCGTAGGGTAACTATTCCGTTATCCGCGCCGAAGGCCTCTGCTATCTGTTGGGTGAAAAGTATTTGCCATTTTGGTGTGTCTATCGTATTCCCTATGATATCTAAAATAGAGTTAATTCGCTGAGCGCGTATTTTGCTCTCTATGTTTGCTACATTTAAACCTCCGCAATTCCGGGGAAGAATCGAATTACCTGTTACTGACGACGAGGTGTTTTGCGCCTTGCCACAAGAACTTGTCCAGTTCAGTCAATGGCGGTACGCGCCCACTCCGGCAATCTATGAATTTTACTCCTATACCATATAGCGGCGGTGAGTATGCTATTCACTACTGTTTCCTTACCTACAAAGCTAAGGTTATGGGCTCGCCAGCCCTTTATCTGTACCTTTATTTTCTCAACTAGCTCGTGCCAGTTGTCCTTATCTACGTTTATGTGCCTGCTAAGGGGGTACACGATACCCAGAATTTTTATTCTGTCCCTAGCCCAGCTAATCCCAGAACTGTCGGGATTGTGGGGGGTTTTCCGAAGAGAACCGAGCCACGCCCCTTTGGTTTTGGTTTTGTTTATTCTGGCACCAGATGCCCGCTCGTAAAGGCGAAGTTTGTCGAACGCTGCCTCCAAACTCTCCGCACGTCACGGACGGAGATGGTGTGTCGTCGTCGGCGTACTGAAATTTTTAGCGTCTATTTATCTGTTATTTCTATCCCTCGTATTTTCTCCTCAGCGCGTATCGAACAGGCGGCGTCTCTACAGCGAGCACATACAGCAGCGCGCTGAGAGGGCATCCTTGCCGTATTCCGCGAGAGGGTTTGAAGTACGCCGAGATGAAACCGTTCTGCGTAATTCTTGTCTGGATATCGGTGTAGGCTAACTTTATCCAGCTAACGAAGTTATCCCCGAATCCTAGTTTTTTTAGTGTTCGTAAGAGAAAACACCACTCTATCCTATTGAATGCTTTCATCTGATCGACGGCCAGCATGATGGCTGGGGAGTTTTCCGTGTCTACTTTATGTAGGATTTCTCTGATCAGCTGGAGAGAGTCGGCCACTGTCCTCCCTCTGACTGAGCAGGTCTGATCCCCACCCGTGACTTTATACATAACTTTGGCTAGCCTTTCGCTTAATACCTTAGCTATGATTTTGTAGTCATAATTTAGTAAACTGATGGGCCTCCAGTTCGTCAGGCTGTCCCGGTCGCCTCCCTTGAACAACAGGGTCACCGTGGCACAGCGCTGGCTATCCGAAAGGACACCATCATCGAACGCACTGTTCGCTACGACTGCCAGGTCCTTAGCTAACAGGTATCCGAACCTTTTATAGAACTCCGGCGGAAGGGGTGACTTCTCGTTGTTTAAAGCCGCGATGGCTTGTTTTATTTCTAGTTACGTTATGGGTCCGTCGCAGAGCTCGGCCTCTAAGGGATCTAGTTTATGTTCTAGCGTGTCGAAAAGTTCGTCCTGATCTATCGGACAAGTTTCCTCACTGGTGTACAGCTGTTTAAAGAACCGAGTCTCTTCCCTAAGGATGTCCTCTATGTCGGTGACGTAGCGACCGTCGTTAGTTTTTAGACTATTCATCTGTTTACTCTGAGCTCTAGCCTTCTCTAAGCCGCAGAAGGCTTTGCTACACCTTTCTTCGCTAATAGCCTGCGCCTTGGCTCTTATTCTAGCGCCTTCTGCTTTGCTACTAGTTAGGTTGGTTAAATCTTTTTTAATGGCTTGGATCTTATCTACGTTAGGGGATCCTATAGCCGCTTGGTTTAAGGGTGTCCTTAAGGTGCCTCTCACGATACATCCCATACGCCGATCTTATCTGGCAGTATTCTATACTGAGTTCCCTCAGTTTTACTTTCCCTATGTCCCACCATTCGGTCGCACTAGGGAAGCTATTTAGGTGCGTTCTCCAGTCTTCCCAGAAGAGCTGTACACTTTCTACGTATTCTGACTCGGTCAGAACAGAGGTATTGAGTTTCCAGGTACCGGGTCCTCTGGCCGCCTGCCTGACTATAAAGCTAGCTGTTACCTGCGAATGATCGGTCCACGAGACTACGTCGTGCGTAATCTGCGTGAGCACCGGTGCTAGGTTAGCGCTAACGTACACTCGGTCTAGTCTAGTAGCTACGCTATATCTATGGCTATAATGAGTGTACTCCTTTAAGTCGGGGTGTTTAGTTCTAAACGCATCCACTAGCCCGAACTGTTGACACAAGGTCTCCAGCTGCGGGATCCCGGCGAGATGCGTCCTATGGTTAACGGCTGGTCCCTGCCTATCTAACTCATGGTCTGGGACGCAATTAAAGTCCCCCAACACATAAATCTCACTTGCAGGGTAAGCCATAAGTTCCTTCTCTAACATATCTTTGAGGCTCAGCATGAAGGCTACCGCTCCCGAGCAACATTCGGAGCGTAAACCGACGCGATCATCGCCTTTGTTTGGTCCTCCTTGGTTATGCTAGCTAGGATTACTCTTCCGGTGTTATCACTGTAGGAGTGGTCTAAGCTGAAACAGAACTTAGGGTGGAAAAGAATAGCTACTCCTCGTCCTCGGCCTGACGGCGCTAAACTACTGAGCTTCTGTCCTTTCCATCGGGCCAATTTATGTTCTAGTTCTATTTGGTTATTGAGATGTAGCTCCTGCAGGCAGGCTACATCTGTATTTGATTTTTCTAGGTAACTTAAGAAACCGTCGAAATGCGTATTATAATTTATCCCTCGAATATTGAGGGAGAGAAAATTTAAGCGTCTAGCCATAATCGTTATTCCAAAAATAAATCGTTCGGTCCGTGGACGTTAGCAAAAGGTCATTATTCCAAAAGGTCAGTCGAAAAGAAAGCACCTACATTAGGCACTGACTTCAGAGGCTTTCAGAGCTTCCGGTGGGTGGTTGGAGTCCTTGCTGCTAAGCAGCTCTTCCACCACGTGGACTTTCCGAGACTGCAGTGGCGTCGCGTCCGCCGCCTCTGACTACTCGCGGGAGGGCTCAGTGGTCCTCATCGCCACCCGGAACGTATGGGTGGGCATGGGGAAGCCGACCTGCTTCTCCTTGGCCCCCGAGGGAGAGCGGCCGTCTACTCCGCCGCCGCTCTCCGCTGCCTCTGCTTGGCCCTCCTCGATCTGGGCTTGGGAGCCCCCTCCGGATTCGGGACACGCTGTGCCCCGATCCTGGAGTTGGCGGCTTCGCTCAGGTTGGCTGCGGCCTCCTGGACCTGGCTGCCTTCCGGGGCCGCTACCGCTGAGGTGGCTTCACTTGTGGCAACCTCCGTCCCAGCCATAGGACAGGAATCGGGGGTATGCCCCCTCATCTTGCAGGCCGGGCAAAACGGAGCAACATTGGGCTGGTCACGATATATCACGGCGACGCGATAAAAGCGACCGTTTACCCGACCTGATAGCTTCCGCGGGATTGCTTTCGTCAAGAGCATCTTCCCGCTCCTCTGCCCTGACAAAAAGGGGGTACCCGGCAATGTGTCGTGCCGGAAGGCAACGAGCACGTTCCCGTACTCCCTTAACAGCTCCTCCGGGACGTTATCCGGGGCATGTAACGGGACCCCACGCACCTTAACCCACGCCAATGGGTTCGCACCCCGAAGGGTGTAACCGAGCCCATTCACTTCGAGGGGTCTCGTCAAAATCAGTTTAGCGTCATCGTCTGTCTTGCAGACGATTTCCGTTGCGCCACTGGGTTTAGCGATTACGGCCGCTACCCGGCGCGTGAGTCCGGCCTTCATGAGGGCAAGCCCCACTTCCACCGAACTCACCCGTCGCGTCTCGCTACCGTACAGGAAGAGCGACGTCTCCTTCCCTCGCTGTTGCCCAGCCTGATCAACGGTGGTGACTGTCCTTCGCCCCGCCGTTGTTTCGGAATTGGGCATGAATCGGGTTTCGAGGCCGTCGCCTCGCTGTCCGAGGAAGTCACCAACTTCCTTTTGTAGGTTCGCAAGAACCTGCCAAAATCCATCCCCCCCTCCTCGCCGTCAGAATCGCTGGACGGTACGGGTTGGGGACGCTCCTTCTTCAGCACGCCAGCATACGTCCCGCCCGCTGCCAGTCCCTCCTTCGGTTCGCATCCAGCCGGGGTGGGAGTATTTCGTCCCACATCCACGGACTGGGGCCCGAGTCCCCCTGTGGGCACAAGGCCCGTAACCCCAGATGGGCCTGCCACGACTGACAAACCTCCTTCCGGGCCAAGGTTTCCCGCAGCCTGCGACATACTCTCGGCTTCGGAACGGAATGCTACGAAAATCGAGTCTTTTAAAAATCCGGATCAGCCGGCCCTGTTTACACCAGGTAGTACCCTGACGTACCTTGGTGCCCCAAGACTATGGTGTGATTTCACAGCCCTTGCAATAGACGAGCTATTGGTCGACGGATGCGCTTTTTAAGAGCACAGGCACTTACCTTTGAGGGAAGAGCAAATTTTCCTCAGCAAAACTCCCTCCACAGATCGGTGCAGCGATACCACACTTTGATCTTTTTTTTTTTTTGTGTTGTGCAGTGTTTAGGGGTGTGTATGTGAAGTTGCATATGTATGTGGGTGTAGCTGGATCGGTTCCACCGGCCGCCGCAGCTGTTTGTCTGAGGCCTTATTTCGACCTGTGGTTCATGTTTTATTGTACCTCATCCTAGCGAGAGCAGCGGGCTACCCAACTCCTTCGTACTAATTACGGCAGGAGAGAGGTAGGATTTATCCAGACTGGACTCTCAGGACAGAGTTTTCTCTCTATATGTTCCTTAAGACACTAGTTTGGGTAGCATTGGGCCGCAGTTTATTTTCTAGTGTGCAGAGTGTTGGAGGTTGTAGGTCGTTGGTTGTGCTGAGTTTGTTTTGTGTGTTTATTTGCCAGATGGACGAAAATGTGAGTCTGTCATTCTTACTGGATCTCATGACTGCGTATTTCTGTCGTAACCACTGGGTTATGTAATTTTGGAGGAGTGTTTTGGTTGAGGTGAGCTGACCGCTCTCTAAAGCCTTCCGGCTACCCCAAGCTATTCGTTGAGCCGTAAAAACAAGAAAGTTGGAAAGGCAGTCCTTTTTAGTCCTACCCGGGAACCCAAAGATGCGCCAGAACGCGATAAGCTTGTCCTGGGGGCTTTTAATTTTCATGACCAAATCTCGGACTAGACACCACAGTTCTATGTTCGTAGGACACGAAAATATACAGTGTAGTGTCGTCTCGTCCGTCTCTGTGCATTTGAGACATTTGGGTGAGCTAATTAAATTCCATTTAAACTTCTTCTCCCTTGTGGGGAGAACGTTGCGAAGGATTTTCCAGTGGATGTCAGATGTAAATCCGTCCACCAGTATGTTATTGGTGCTGTGCCAGATCCTATCCCATGGAAGTGGTCCTGAGCTCAGCGTGTTTTCCCACTTCTCCCTGTAGTTCGGTTCCTGTACAGGTCGTGACGCAAGGGAGAAGTATATTTCACGTTGGGATATCTTGTCTAGATCGTGTATTTCTGTACCTAAGCTTACAGTGTTGTTTGCGTGTATGTCTATGTTAGACTTAATCCAGTTAGTGAGGGCACTAACGTGGTAGTCTGTTAGTATATTTTTCTGTGCTCTGTATAGTTTTAGTTTGTTAGTTAAGACATGCATCCCGCTAGGGGCGCGATATGCCTTAGCTAAACGGTCTAAAAATAGCTGATGCCATCTTGGTCTATTCTCAGTGGTTCTAATGACGTTTAGTATATTTATGATTTGTTGAGCACCTGTTTTGCTCTCTAGGTTTATGATGTTTAGCCCTCCACGGCATGTGGGGAGTCTGATTACCTGTTTATTTGCCAGGTGCTTGCGCCCTTGCCACAGAAACCAATCGATCTCGGCGTCTATGGCGGTACGCGCCCACGCTGGCATTCCTATAATTTTTGCCTTGTAATATATTTTGGGTGCTGCGTATGTGTGTATGAGTTGTGACTTTGTAAGATAGGAGAGGTTTGAAGAAGACCATGCTGTTAGTAAAGCTTTGATCTTGTTAATGATAGCTGTCCAGTTTTCTTTTTGTGTGTTAGTGTGTGCATTAGTGGGGAAAAAGATGCCTAGTAATTTTATCTGACCTTCCACGCACGTCACACTGTGACTTTTAGGCGGCTTCTGGGAGCCTCCCAGTCATGCCGCTGTCGTCGTCGTCTTGTTGATTTTTGCTCCCGAGGCCCTTTCGTAGACTTCGAGAGCTCCGAGCGCCTCCTGCAGGAAGAGCGTCGTGTCGTCTGCGTACTGCTGGACTTTGACGCCACCTATACCCCTAATGTTTCCATTAGAGCGGATATAGGCCGCCATCGTCTCAGCAGTCAGAACGTAGAGCATGGCGCTCAGGGGGCACCCCTGCCGTATGCCTCTAGTTGGGTGGATAGGCGAAGAAAGGAAACCGTTTTGCTGTATCTGTGTGGTGATGTCCTTGTAGAGGATGCGGATGAAATTAATGAAGTACTCCCCAAAGCCTAGGGCTTTAAGTGTCCTAAGCAGAAAATTCCAATCTACCCTATCAAAAGCTTTTTGAAAATCCACGGCTAGCATGATTCCTAGGGAATTTTCTGTGTCTAGCCTACTTGTAATTTCTCTGAACAGATGAAGAGTGTCGGAGACACTCCTCCCTGGTACTGAACAGGTCTGATCAGCACTGTTAACTTTATCCATAACTTTGGCCAGCCGATTGGCTAGCGCCTTAGCTATGATTTTATAGTCACTATTTAGGAGAGAGATGGGCCTCCAGTTGTCCAAGCACTCCCCATCGCCCTCCTTCGGCAGAAGGACGACGGTGGCAGTGCGTTGGCTTTCTGAGAGCACCCCTTTATTGTATGCGCTATTCGCAACCGATGTCAGGTCCTTAGCTAGGAGGTATTCAAACCTCTTATAGAAATCTAGCATAAGGCCATCATCTCCTGGGGACTTGTCTTTATTTGAGCCCCTAATGGCCTGTTTTATCTCATTAATGGTTAAGGGGCCTTCACATTGCTCGGCTTCTAGGGGGTCTAGTTTAAGTTTTAGACAAGCCAAGAATTTGTCCTGAGCTGACGGACAATTGTCCGCCCTAGTGTAGAGATCTTGATAGTAGCGAGCTTCTTCCCTAAGGATGTCTGCTGTACTAGTAAGAACGCGGCCGTCTTTAGTTTTTAACTTAGTTATAGATTTCTTTGCTGCCCTAGATTTCTCTAAACCACAGAAAGACATTCTATTTCCTTCGCCGTTCATGGCCGGTACTCGGGCCCTAATTCTAGCGCCTTCTGTTTTGTGTAATTGCAGATTCGCTAACTCGGTTTTGATGGCTTGGATTTTATCACTTCTATCGAGCCCTAAGGCCACTTGTTTTAGTTCTAATTTTAGTTTATCGGTAAGCTGATCTTCTAGAAACTGCCTATATGCTGTACGCACCTGACAATACTTAATGCTAAAGGTCCTTAGTTTAGCCTTACCTATATCCCACCACTCCAGTGGGTCAGGAAACTCCCCTCGGCGAAGCGACCAGTCCTCCCAGAGACTCTGTACACCCTCAACATACTCTGACTCCGTCAGAATAGTGTTGTTGAGTTTCCAGAGCCCCGGTCCCCTGGTGTTCCCCGGAAGAAGAATTTCGGCTCGAACCTGGAAGTGGTCACTCCCCGCGAAAACGTCGTGCGAAACGCCTTGGAGCGATTGTGCTACGTGTTTAGAGACATACACTCTGTCTATTCTAGTTGCTACATTGTACTTTTTACTGAAGTGAGTGTATGACAACGCGTCTGGGTATTTGAATCTATACGCATCGACCACGCCAAACTGCGAACACATGGTTTGCAGCTGCAGCGCCCCGATCAGATGCGTCCTACTCTTAATGTCCGGTCCCTGCCTATCGAGGTCGTGGGATGGGACACAATTAAAATCGCCTAAGATATATAGATCATCAGCAGGGTGAGACCTAAGCTCCTGCTCTAAGATATCATTGAAGTTCTGAAAGAACAGTGTCCGTTCCCTCGCAACGGTAGGTGCGTACACTGAAGCAATCAAGACTTTTCTTTGGAACTGGGTTTTGCAAATAACTATGGCGATACGCCCATCATTATCACTGTAAGAGTGCCCTATCTGGAAACCTAGGTTACTATGTACTAGAATAGCAACACCTTTAGCCCTACCTACTTTTTCGAGGCTGGAGTGGATTAGTCCGGACCAGTTAGTAAAATAACTAGCTAGTTCCTGGTTAGATTGTAAGTGGAGCTCTTGCATGCATATTATAGAGGAAAGTTCTGAATGCTGTAGATGGTCTAGGAAAGTATTCCACTGGGCCTTGAATTTTATCCCTCTTAAATTCAGGGATAAAAATTTCAAGCGTCTAGACATAATCACAAATCAATCTCAGAGTCCGAGGACGTTTAATATGTCGTTATCCGAAAGGTCCGTCAAAATGGAAGGGTCTCCTTATTCGGGCGACTCTTCCATGCCATCAACCCCCGGAGTTACAGGAGGATATAGAGAGATGGCTTCTAGAAGCTGTTGGAAAGGCGCTTCCAGGGATCTGGAACGCCTTCTTTCCTTTGGTTTTGGCGGAGAGAGTGGCGTAGAGTCCCGTATGGTCATCTTCGCCCGCGACCACCTCGGGGCTGGTGGTGGAGGAAGCGGGTCTTCCTTAGGAGGATCAGCTGCTTCCTCCCCTGGCTGGCCTCACACTTGAGGTGAACAACAGGTGGAGTAGGTGGTGCTGGAGACGTCAAAAGCTCCACAACAATAGGCGTCTTAGTCGCCGCCGGCCGAGCTACAGGTGTTGATGATGCTGGAGAAGGTGCGGGCAGGCTGGAGCAGGTAGCCGCCGTATGGCCTGTCTCCCTGCAGACGAAACAGTAGGGAGGGGGACATGGCTGGTCCCGGTACACGACCTGGAAGGAGACCATCCTGCCATCAACTTCTTCCCGGATCCGATAAGGGATCGGTTCCTTCAGGAGCATTTTGAGGCTCCTCTGGCCGGACAAAATGGGTAGTCCCGGTATGCAATCATACCTGAGGGGACGAAGGATCTTGCCATACTTACTGAGAATGGCTTCTGGAATGGCATTCGGGGTGGCCAGAGGCAAACCTCTGACCTTCACCCATGCCACAGGGCTACTTCCTCGCAGGGAATATCCAACACCCTTCACAACAAGGTTTTTGGTAGATAGGAGCTCTGCATCTTCTGGTCCCGTGCAGAGAATCTCCATTGCTCCCCCATAAGCGGTCAGCACAGCCCTGACTCGGTTTCCCAAGCCGGCACTACAAATTGCTTGTGCGACATCAACATTATTGACAGCGCCCTCCGCATATAGGAAGAGTGAGGAGTTCTTCTGGAAGGTGATAGGGCGTTTCAGCTCTTGGTCGCTTTCAAGCCCCTGAAGGAAAGTCCGAAAGGACGGCACCTCCGGGGGCGGCAAAGATGAAGAAGCCGGAACTTCAGATGGCTTCAGGGCATCAGCATAACTGTCTGCCAACGTGGAAGGCACAGGTTCCATGCTGCAAGAAAAAAAAAAAAGACAAAAGGAAAAGCACTTACCTGAAGGAGCCGTGGGCTACCAACGCAATACGTGTTCGCCCACAACGCAACGCAACTCTCCCTGAAAAGGGTTAAAATTTTTTTTTTTTGTGCGGTGCGGTGTTTAGGGGAGTGTTTGTTAGGTTGCGTTTGTATGTGGGTGTAGCTGGATCGGTTCCACGACCGGCCGTCTCAGCTGTTTATAAGTGAGGCCTTATTTTGACCTGTGTTTTGTTTAAAAGTGTACCTCAGCCTAGCGAGAGCAGCGGGCTACCCAACTCCTTCGTATTGCACGCAGGAGGGGTAGGTTTATCCTGGCTGAACTCTCTTAAACAGAGTTTTCTCTCTGTATGTCCTTGTTCTGTTGAGGGAAGTGGGCCGCAATTTATTTTTTGAAATCCAAGAGGATTCAGGATGGGGTATAGGTCTCTTGTTTTAATTGTTTGTAATATGGATGGAGACATGTTCTCCCTCCGTTTCCTGTAGCTTTTCGTCCAGTCCTCCCCCGTCGGGGGACCGGAGGTTCCCTCTTGATGGTTTGTACTGAGGAAGTAGTACGATCGCTGTGGTGTTTATCATCACAGTGACCAGGTACCCAATTCCACACCATCTGAAAAGCAAGATTGTATGTATTGTGTCCTGGTGTTGTTGGGACTGGGGTGTTGCTATTTTAGGTAACGAAGACAGAATCATGGTTAGTCCATTTACATGGGGGGGGGGTTATGTGGTGGGTAGAATACTTTATAAATAAATAGAGGCTTGCACTTAGGAGAAAGGGAGGGGGTTGGGGTTGTTTCAGTAAATTGGTTAAAATTCTTTGATTAAAAGATGGAAGCAAGGGTTCTTGTAGAGTTGTTGAAAACTTTACAGTATGACTGTTTATGTATATGTTGAGTACATATTATATTATATTTTGTATATATTACTTGTATCTGTGACAAGTGAAGGAGAAAACACTTCTTTTTAAAGAATATGAGAAAGATTTGTAGGAATTCTGTGGATAAAGATGTATATATTAGGTATATTTATCATTTGAGTCTGTCTTCATTACTGTGGACTGAAAGAGAGAGAGATTTATTATTAAGGAACAAAAGACATCATAAATATTACATGAATCAAAGGAAAGATAGAAGGAAGAGAGAGAGGGTTTGACTCATGGGGGATGGTCTAGAGAGGGTGTTGTTGAGAGGGAGGTGTCTGTATGTACGATGAGTTTGTTGTATGTGTTTATGTGACCAAGAGCACCGTTAATTAACCAGATGGCTGAGAAATATGCTCTGTCACTTGCACTGGATTGCATGACTGCATATTTTTGGTGTAACCACTGGGTTACGTAATTTTGAAAAAGGGTTTTAGTTGAGGTGAGGTGACTGCTCTCTAAAGCCTTCCGGCTACCCCAAGCAATCCGCTGTGCGGTGAAAACCAGGAAGTTAGATAAACAGTCCTTTTTAGTTCTGTTATTAAATCCAAAGATGCGCCAGAAGGAAGTAAGTTAGCCAGAGAAGGACGAGAAGCCATCAAACAGATCCTGTCTCATTTTTGCGAATTCATGGCGCGACGTCTTCGGCAAACGCATCCAAAACCCCACTTTCCTCGCCTTCCTTTCGGGTGGCGTTTGGATGTCTTAGTTTTGGATTTGCTGCTCTTTGGGTGAGCAGCTTTAGGGCGGACTGATGTCTCCTCTGCGGTTTTACTGTTTCCAGAGGCCAGGTTATCTTCCTCTGGAGCTGAAGTTGGAGGGGTTATGGCGTCCTCCGCGGGTTGTTTATCTGTTGGAGCCAAATTTTCCACAGGTTGAGTCGTCTGTGGTGTTTTGTCCTCTGAGGAATCCTTATCTTTAGGGGTGTCAGCGCTCTGGCAACTCTCCTCGGTGCACCTGCCCCCTTTCTTTGCAGATCTTACAAAACGGTGGTTCTGTAGGCTGGTCTTTGTAGACCACCGAGAAGGAATATGTCCGACATTTCTCTGGTTCTTCTCGGGATAGGCTCCCGGAGAATCATCTTACCGCTCCTCTGTCCTGAGAGGAATACTCAGGCAATCATCGTACTTCAAGGGTACGATTACCTTTCCACACTTGGTCAGGGGCAGTCCGCGGACCTTTACCCGGACCACGGGACTGGCGCCTCTTACAGTATAGTTTATTCCGTTAATGGAGAGGCTTTTGGTCGAGATTAATTCAGCATCTCGATGGCCCCTCCATAGCTGGAAATGACTGCAAAGACTTTCTCGCTGAGTCTGGCATCGAGTGACGCTTTCCCGACTTCCAGGCAACTTAACGCTTTGTTGGCCTGGAGGAAGAGAGAGCTGCTCTTCTCGGAATTTAGATTCCGAGGGTTGGACGGATCCGTGTCAGACTCCCTCAGGAAATCTCTGAAGGACCAACCGTCTGTGTTCCTCCGTTGTCCTCGTAGTCCTTCAGATTATTATTGCTAGCCCCTACCTTCCTTTGTCTAGCCATTCTGGCACAGCTGGAACCTGCTGAGGAGGCTGATGGCTGAGGCTCCATCGTTTTTTTAAATATTTATTAAGTTCAAAAAAATACAAACAACTGTAAAGGAAACTAAATGGAGATAGGAACAAACAGAATAAGGACAGAAGTATTTAAATAACTTACAGTTGGCAGGTAAACTAAAGCTCACCGAGAAAAGGGGGAAAATAAGCTAAGTGTTCACGTGATCGCTAAACCTGGCTCATCGTCCTGGGGGCATCACAGAGTTGTATCCTAAAGATCCGTCCAGAATGAAAGGGGCACCTTTTCGGGTGGGTACTTCCATTCCATATACCCCCTGAGTCATGGTGACAGATAGAGGGGGGCTGTGACTTATTCTAAAAAGTGTCGAGAGGGTCCTCCAGCGAGTGGGCCCGGCTGTCTTCCGTTATTTCCCTTTTTGGTGGTGTGGGTGGGTTAGATTTGGGGCTGGTCAGCTTGGGGCCTCGTCTCCTTGATTTTTGGCTATTTGGGGGGTGAGGAGTTCATGCCTTTGTCTTTTCCAGGGGGCTGGACACCTTCCTCTGTAGCTATTGCTTTAGAGGTTGTGATGTCCTCTGGATCCTTAACCTCCATGGGATGTGGTGTTACAGGAGACTTTGCTGTGTTCTCAACAGATTTTTCTAACAGAGATCAAAAATTGTTAATGTATTTATTAGTTTTAAAAAACAAATGTTTAGGGCAAAATAGAAGTGTAGTATTAAATGATAACAAAAACTATTGTACATTTGAAGATGGTGGTGGTTTTGTTTTTTCATTGTCATGCTTCAGCTGGAAGATGCTGAATACTGCATCTCTCCCACTGAATTGTAGATAAGTTTTAATCTGTCTGATCTGTGTCTGTATTATACTAAAGTCAGTTCATTGGAAGCACCATAGCCAATGGACCTATCTATCGTATGTCTAAATGATTGTAAACTGACTCTCTGATTGTATGAATTGACAAATATTTGATGCTTGAAAAGAGAATATTATCCTCAGCTACCATGAAATTGGTAATTCAAAAAATATAGAGTAAATGAACTATGTATGGTTGTGTGGATATATATGCCTGAAAAGAGCCTGGCTTTTTCAAAATCTGTCATATTTACTGTGCTGAATTTTTGAGATAACTGTGGTGCTGGGTAGTTGAGTATGGCAGCATTGTTGTGCATCATTACAGAACAACATCCACCTGATTATAGTAAGTCTGACTTTCATCTTTTCTGATCCATGAAGGTGGTCATCAGAGGGGTATATTTGCTGATGGCAATTCTGTTTAGGCAGCAGTCCACAACTATTTACATTAACAACCATATGGCTCCCTATCACCCCGCTGGCTTGCCAGCCGCAGCAATGACTCAGGCTTGCGTCAGGCCACTGATTGCTGTTGTGGACGGGGGCTGGCAGTGGAAGTGTTGCCACTGGGGCTTTCTGCTAGAAAAACATGGGACCTGCCACACGAGAACTTGCGGAGACAGCGACGGATGCAGACCAGTTTGGCTTCAGTCCATAGATAGGCTGGGTACAACAACCAAAACTGCTTTTTACTTACAGAATTCAAAACCTTATTTACCAGCAGCAGAAGTGCACTGTCTCAAGCCACCTTGAAGAAATAAATATAAATTAATATTTTAGAAACAGAAAATTGGATTCTCTGTTCTGTTTTAGAGAATCGAAGCTACTTCACATCAGGAAATGTTTTAAAAAGAGGCTTTAGTCTCATGTTTACCTGTAAAATTGTTGTAGCTTGGTTTCTAATGTATAAATTTTAAGGTGATATATGTATTGTTTTTGAAGACTTTTTAGAAAAATGTCCATTCCATGACTTTATTTAAGGAATTTATTATTTTGTTTTGTGCACTTGTTAAAAATGTTTGTCTTTAGTTTTGGTCTGTTTTCCTTATGGTTGACTTGAAAATGTTTTAAATAAAAGATTTAATTAAAAACATTAAAAGTCTGATTAGTTATTGATATTTTAGTCAATAATTCATTTTTCTAGCTATAAAGGTATCATTGACAAGTCAGCAAAACCAATGATATGTAAATATATTATCTTTATTATTATAAAAGTAACAAAAGAATAATATGAACTTAAAATGCTGATATTGCAATTTTCAGATTATGAAAACCAAGGTGATATGTAATTCCATTAGTCTACAAATAATACATAGCATTAATGCCATCAGAAATGTCCATATTTGCCAATTTTGGTTCATTTTTATTGTGGATGCAAGAAGAACATGGAATAAAGGCTGAATGGTAGATATTTGAAGTATTCCTTCATTTTTTACTGGTGGAGTATGTATTAATTTTATTATGTTACAATGATGAGATAAGATCTTTGGGGCTGTATTTTGTGGGTATATTGGTCAAGCAAAAATGGGGTTGCTCTCTTGCCCCATAGGCTCTGGAAAGCTGCCTGGCTAATAATTGAGAGAAACAGTGCCAATGTCCATCTCCACATTTCACCCAACTGTCAACTATAATCAATACTGATTCAGACTATTTATTGGAACTAACATGGAAAGGGTCAAACAACTGAGAGCTCTAGATGACAGGGTGGTTTGTTTCATTAATTCTTGTAGGCCAGGATTAGTATTGAGGAAGTTGGTTTTGCATTTGTCTTTCCCCCACCCAACCCGTTTCCCAGATGTGTAAGCTGAGCCAATATGACCAGCCTTGTAGCAGTAGTTGCAAACAATGTATTTTTAAAGTGCCACATTAGATGAGTATCCACCATCACAGCACAAAAGCCAGCTAACCTTACTGGCTCCGGCCTCTGGTTGATATCTGGATACCTGGCATTTTGTTGTTGCAATTGTCAAAATTTAAACAAACATTAAACATTATATAAAATATAGTTGTATATACTTGTTATTCATGATAATATTATTGATTATGAACAAAAACTTTTATGTTTTTAATTTTTGAATAAATTTATGTAGTTTTCTAAAACTTGTGGGTCAGGAGTAAATACAATTTTACTTGTATAGGAATTACTTTCTGTAAATAACTGAACTGCCTGCTAAAATATTGCACTTAGTAAATCAACTGGTGTAGCGCTAAATGTGATGAAATATCCGGCTCTGTGGAATCACATTCTTTTTAGTTACATCATTAATTTCATAAATTTTAGAGGTTAATTTACTATATTGCTATCATAGGTGGCAAACAAACATAGAACACATTTATATTAGGGTTGATTTTCAGTGGGTCGAGTCAGAAGAATTCTCATGGTTGTCATTCCAGTTTTGTACTGTAAAAGAAGAGTATGAGATAAGAAATAATATTCCATGTGAAGAATGTTTGATTTTTAGGTATTAATTAAATCGAATTCACGTTGCCTTTACACATTATAGTTATGATCTGTCTAATGATTGATATCTTCACCATATTTTGTGGATATATATATTATTATTTTATGTGAGAAAAGTTGTAGCAACACTGTAAGAAACAGAATTTGTTAGAAAAAATTACAAAAATCCTAAAGGTAGGAATTATATTCTAAATCATTGAAAATGTTGTTCGAGTTTATCAGTCTGAAAGTAAACTGTGAAATATTTGGTTCTTATGGATACTCCTTACTGACTTGTTAATGCTTTTCTGTTAATATTTGTTTATATTTATTTTTGCCATATAGTTAATAGAATTAAAGTGATGAAGTAATGAGAGCGATCTTTTATGAACGGATAAAGAATGCAAAATCTGTTGCCGAAATGTTTCAAGAAGCTTGGAATTATATTGGTATTCACATTTTGGTCGTCAGTTTCTCAAACATGGATTCTAAGATAGTAAGTCTGTCATTTTATTCTGGTTATTAGCTCAAGAATCTGATGGTAACAATTTTTAATAAACAGACTATATTCATACAGCAAACATTAACAGGCAAATAATTTCATTAAAATTCCAGTGAAAATATAGAGATCATTACTCTCTAATTTTAAAAAGGCTGTAGTACAGCAAAACACAAAATGGTAAGGTGAAGGTCTAATGAAATGTGGTGTAATAGGTCTGAAACTTAAGTATGTGTGAATTAACATTTGGAATATCTTCTCTAAGAAACATCAGCCAGTAGATAATAACTTTCAGTGGTAATTAAGATCAGAATTAAATTCAGTTTGCTCATGTGATTGACAGATTCAAAATGTGCACATTCACTCGGAATCCAAACGTAAATTCGATGCTTTTAGAGACGATCAAACAGCACCACGTCAGAGTTGTGAAGGAGACACACTGAAAGACTCTCTTGTAGACAGACAAGTTAGAGATTATGGAAATGTAAACCTGGTATGAGTCAAGTTTATTCCCTTAAACACTAATGAAGAAAGCAAGGTGATATGAATTCAGAAAGAAGGGAAAATGTTTGGTTTGTTGGTAAACTATTTAGCAATTTATTTGTCATTGTTTTTTAGCTGTTGTAACATTAAGAAAAACAACATCTGAGGTTATGATGTTCAGAGATACTATGAAGGTTAATGTAAAACCAATATGCTGATGACAATTTCCATTAAAGTTGTTTTTATGCTCTGAAAATAATGTAAAAATGTTTTCTTTTAATACTAAAGCTTAATGATGAGCTTCAAGATGTTTCATGTTAATTCATAGGCTACAAGTTTTAAATATCTGAAGGATGACTTCTAATTCAAATTAAAATTTTTTAAAAATGGTAAATAACTTTAACCCTTTATATGTCAGGTATCACAGTACTTTGACATTAGTTGTCCAACTCAACGTTCAGATATAACAGATACATTTTGCACAATACACTGTTTTTAAACTTTCTAAACTTTGGGATTGATGGAATTTTCTATGTTATTTAGTGTCAAAAGTGAAGGAACCCTCTTGCAAACTTGCAGTGACTCCAGTGATATGACGGCACAAACTGGAATCACGTTATTTTTTAAAATCACTTTTATTGTATTAATGTCTGTATGTTAAAAATTATTAGGAAACATTTAAAGTGCGAGTAAACAGGATGCATATTTATTACCTGCTGTTTACCAAAAATAGCATTAAAATGATAATTTCCACCCTTTACAGATGATGAATATGTCTTTACTATGTTGCCAGCATGAATTATATACAAAATTCAGTTGTGCAAATTTAATTTTTGTGTAAAACCTATGATCACAATTCTCCATGACCGTAGTAGCCATCAACTAATATTCTGCCCAAAGTTGATAAACATCATGAGCTGCAACCTTCATCTGATTACAAAAATTAAGCAGTGCAAAATTGTCTTATTAACAAAATTGCAAAATCCACACAATTTGAGAAAACTGATTTACAGTCATTGAGCGAATACAATATTAGATTTTTGAAAGAAACAGTAAAAACATAAATATTGAATAATCTTTTGATTGATTTGTCTTTATTTCTGTTAATGTACTTTTACAAGCACCAAACTTTGCTTGAACAACCAGGATAAACTTTCAGTAGTCATTGGAGTTTGGCTAAACTCAGATAAGCTGGGCAGGTGACTTTGTAAGATGAGTCTGCCTTAATCCATGAAGACGGGTTGGTTGACAAGATCGAGGAAAACGATAGCATTGGTGCTACAGGCTGAGTGTAATAGCTGAGGCAAAAGAACCAAAACTTGCCTCCAGATAGTGAGCATTCTTGTCAGATCAGATCATAGTGAGTATTTGTATGCCTTATAAAGTTGTCAGACCTTAAACTTCCATCAGGCAGCAAGGATTGGGGAGGGGACAGAACTGTGGCGTGGTGATACTGTGATTCAGATGTTTTCATTTAGTCATCTGTTTTAAGTTTTATTTAAAATATGTTCAATGACAGCTTCGAGATGAGTTTAGTTAGAGAATGAGGCAGATATTTGTATTACACAATGAATGAATAATAAATGGAAATTAAAAAGTAAATGTCAATGAAACAAAATTATTGCTGATTTTTTAAAATATAAAACAAGGAGAACTTGTCCTGTAACATGAGGTTGGCTACATTATCAGATGTACTATACCCAGTGGTGGGATTCAAATATTTTAACAACCGGTTCTCTCTCTCTCACAAACAGCATGTTGTCGGTTTGGCTAGACATAGGTCCAAAGGTTGATCTTTGGGCTGCCGTGTTCTACAGGTTAGCAAATCAATTATTAATTATAAATTTCCCAAAAAAAAAAAAAATGTCTAAACAATGGTTAAAGCATCACTATAATAACATCGAAGAGACTCTATATTAGACATATAGTTAATGAACTAAGTAATACGAAGATATATCTATGCATATACATGTTTGATTGTTGTGCTTTTTGAATTATTATTAATTATAGATATTACTGTTTATAAATTTTATGATTTTATGTATTCTTCATTTTCTGAGCTAGGTAAGAATAAAAATACTTTACGAGTCTTTTATTAATTTAACATTTGTAATCTTTCACTTTAAAAATGTCCAAATAGCCACTTGATTGTCATCAATGTCTTTAGCTTTCTTTTGTTTGACCCTGTTGTCATCAGCAGAGTGGTTTTTTCTAAGCCATGTTTTGACCGAAGGATTGGCATCCCATGAGTCCAATGGGAGGCCAATCAGATTAATTGTCATAAGGTTTGCTACATTCTCAACTGTAAGGCAGCTTCTTTTATCTGAATATATAATATTCATTCTTGAAAAACCTGCCTCTGCAGAACTGACAGCAATAGTACTGATAATATTTTTAGCCTTTTGTACACTTTGAGGAATTGCAGGGTTGTGGGAATTTTGTAGGACATTTTCCACATAGTCAAGGAAATCATTAATGCTGATTTCATGATGGAAAACTTCACTGAATTCACTCAGTTTTTCTTCTGCAGCTTTCCAGGGTACAACAACTTCCTCAGTATTCCACGAATTTGGCTCAAGCAAGTTTATCAGTTCATGAATTTTGTTGTCATTTTCTTGTTCATTGTTCTTTGATGTTAAATGATCACAGTCCATCAACCTGTTTTTCATATTTTCTATCACTGCCTCCAGTAGCTTTTGACGAGGAAGGCTAACAACTTTGTTGTTTTCAACGAACTGAATATCCTTAAAGGCATCTGAAGCAACTCTGACAGCAATTTCCTTTTCAAAGGTTCCCTTACTTTCTGTGAGCATTTCAAATGCCTTAATGGACCTTTTTATTAGTATCTTAGCTTTGGCAAAGTTAAAATTCTAGCTTGAAGGGCATTAGAAGGTAATGAAATTTCTTGCAGTATGTCTATCATCAGTGCCAAATCATCCAAGAAATGCTTGTTGCAAAGACGGGCACCTATCCCTGAATGTTTTGTCTCACTAGAGAAATATTTGTACAATGCTGGATAAGCATGCCACACAGCAAAGTGCAGATCTTAGACTGCAAGCAGCCCATCTTGGTCCCAGAACTCTACCTATCTTCAGAATTTGTTGTCCAAGTTCTTCTGAATTTTGAAGAGTTACATTTGGTTTTTGTTTGATTGGTGAAAGATTGTGTAGATTTTATCCATGAATATTTTGAAGTGATCCACTTGTTTTATATCATTGACAGAATCGTCCAGAACAAGTTGCAAACGATGATTTAAACAATGCCAAATGACAATGTTAGGAAAATCATTTTTAAGTCTAATGCCTACCCAGAATTGCGGCCAAGCATTACACTTGCCCAATCTAAACAGAAAGCAATCAAATTATTTCTCAAATATTCATTATCAAATCCACCATCGTGCAAACTCTTTAACAAAGATGCGTGTATTGTTTCTGCTCCCTGTCCCTGTCCTTCCAATTCGACCAAATCAAAGAAAATTGTTGGTGATAGATCACAATCTTCAAAAAAATTATAACCACAGGCTTACTAGATATGGTTGAAGCTTCATCCACGATGACACAGATTTTAAAATTTTGTCCAATAATTTTGGTAAATATTTAATTTTTTATCTCTTTTGCAATGTGATCAACTATTTTCACAGCAGTTTTGCGAGAATGAAGTCCAGCACCCATGTCAACTCCATTTTTTATTTGAAGCTCAATCTCATCTTCAGCATCAGAAAATGGCCTGCTGTTTTTTGCTAAACTGTAGACTGTATTGAAAACTCTGCATGTAGAGGCAAAATGTTTCTGGTTCGTGTTATCAATGCATTTTGTAATTGCATCATCTGCACGACCTGTAGTTGCTTTACACAAACACTATGTGCCTTTGATGAAAAATGCTCTTTCATTTTCTTCCTGAGAGATGCTTGGTGGATGGTTTTATCCTTCCCTGAGGCTTCAACACTGCAGCTTCCCCATTCAATTGACACGTGAATTCCCTTCATGTTTAAGGAATCAAATTTGGCACAGTGATCACAACCAAGTTTCTTGCTACGAACAATCAATCCATCATATTTTTTGGGAACTCCTCATATTGCTTCATACTCCAGCAGTCTGGAAGAGATGATGCGGCATCTGCCTCATCTGTAGGTGGCACAGTATCAGAAGCAGAAGTTTCATCAGTATCATTCATCAAAGATGGCTGCGTTACTGTTACGTCCTCACTGGCCTCTTCTTTGAACTTTCAGTTCTTGGGATTTTTCGCATGAACTCTAGTATATTTTGTTGCCCTTCATTTTAAGGGCTGAAGTCTGAAATGTAAAAAATTGCTTCACTAGGTACTAGGATTGCTACGATATTTTCACTGCCCAATGTAAAATACAGTGTTTTCCTTCAATGGTAATTACGAGAATAATTTTCATAATCAGAAAACATCTACAACCACATCTAACAAATATTATTTTAGATACCTCCACTATTCCTACTACAATGATACTGAAGACTAATTTTGAATGTTTACAGACAAAGAAAGATTTTTTTAATGCATTAAGATATTTTACTTCACATCGCCTAGTTTTCTGTAACATGAACGGTCCCTGTGTATGTTAGAACTACAGGGTTTTAGCCAAAACTACTTTGGAACGAAATATGGATTGAACATTAAATTTAAGGCTGACATTGAATTACTAAATTTTTAAAATTTTATACGTATATTTTAAACATTATTAATAAAATTCTAACTTAAAAATAAGACAAATATTATTCAGAGTATAGATTTTGCAGTGATGTCTCCCCGCGGAAAATGGCGCCATGTTTAGGTTAAAGGTCGTGTAGTTGGATGGCAGAAGAACTGGAGACGGACTGCGAGTCTCCTTCTAAACTCTCAGGTTTGTCTCTCCTTACGAGTACATTATCTCGCTGGCTTGTGAAATTAACCGGAGGAGTAATTGATGGAGGAGTTAGCCGACGGTGATGTGATGTAGGTGGGTGGTGAAGGTGCCGGCCGGCCGGGCAGACGACGGCGGCTACAATGGCGGGCGGACTGGGTCCCTGACCGGTTTGGTTTCGTTGTCGATGTTAGTCTCTCATCACCAGTGATGATGATGATGATATCACTGTAAAGTGTGGGGCGGTTTCCTATTTTACCGTCGTAAAATAAAATACTTGTTTAAATTTCACTTAAAACTCGGTTTCCTATTTTATCTAAAACGCCTCGTGGTCGTCCACGAGCTCCAGCAGCAGATTGTTCCGTACTTTGCTTAATAACCGACAGATTACTGATGGAGATTACCGATTACACAGACTGATTGGTTATAGATACGGGTGCTGATGGTAATGCAGCGATATCTTGGCTTGGAGGACGGGGATTATTACGGAATCCAGAGGACGGGCCATCGAGAATGAATTCCTGTGTTGAAGTAATTGATGGCGTCGTTTGTCCCTGTGGATTTCGATTTTACTGCGGTTATCTGTCGGTATTCGTCGGCGATGGGATATTTCACTTCTACATACAGTGAGTTGTTTGTTATATTTAAAGATATTTATTACTTTACGACGGTAAAACAGGAAACCGCCGAGAGCCGGTTGGACTCGGAGTTGAGAAATACAATACTTTTAGAAGATGGTGGAGTTTTGTTGTTGTAGGTGATACACCGACTGTTTGTGGGTGGTGGAGAGGTAAGAATACTGTACTGACTATGGCCTAATGAGCCCGTGTATTACCGTGTACTGTAATTATCAGATATTACATCTGGCAAATGGAAAAATGTCTTAATGGATCAGGATAAAAATTACTTCTGCCTTCAGCTTTAGGCCTCCTACCCTCCTACCTACCTACCTACCTACCTGCCTACCTACCCTACCTACCTACTTAACCTGCCTACCCTCCTACCCACCTGTCTACCTTCCCTGTCTGCATAGAACATTGTTTGTTGTTTTTAAATAATTAAATTCTAACAAACTAAACCCTACTTTTAACAGTTTAACAGAACCATAATTTTCAGACCTGAAATCACCATTAATATTTTATATATATATTTTATATAATCATGAATACATCAGGGTGTATATTGTTTGTATCCTCATATATAGTTATATGTGAACTACTGGCAAAAAGGTTTGAAGAAACACAAATGTGGGAACAATTATCTACAAAAGAATATCACCATTTTATTCATTTCTCACCATAATAGTGAATGTAAGATTCAGTAGATGGATGCAAAAGAAATAAAATAATAAACTTGTGACTTAAACCTTTGCTTCATCAAAGTAACTCCCTCTGCCTTTTGCTCGAATAACAACTTTGCAAATTTTTGGAGTCCATGAAGTAACTTTGGCAAATATTATTATGATGATGATGTTGAGTTTATGCCGTTTTGTGTTATGTGGCATCATTTTCCTGACGTTTTTGTCGTTCATCACCTAAAAATTTTATGGGTGATAAATTAGATGATTTTAGTGGCCAAACTGTGTTCTGGGGGGGGGGATCCTGTTATATGCACACATTGTCTGCATAATTAAGAAATGTGCTTACGGTTATTATCTTGTTGCAAATAAATGCTGCACATTAATCAACTGCCAGAAGAAATTGCATGTCTTTTCAGAAGACTGATAACACTCTTTTATCAACGCAATGTTCCATTAATTGTACAAAGATCAGCTGCATTATATCCAAAACACCCTCAAGCCTTCATGTTGCCTTTTTGTTTAACTGTAGGAACAACTCTCTTCTGCCAAATGTTCTCTAACTTGTCTGCAAAACATTCTATGTTTGGACCAGAACACCTCAAACTTTGACTCATCAATCCATAACATTGTTCCAGTCTTCTACTGTTCAGTATTTGTGCAGTCCAGCCTTTTTCCTTTCTTGGTCTGTTAGAATGCATAGCATGTTTTTTTTAAATATCCACACAACTATTTAAACCAGCAGCTCTAAGACCCATTTTTACTGTTGTCAGGGTGACTAGGTTTTTTATACTATTCAGCTATGCTATAAATTGTCAATTTAGTTTGCTCAACATAATAATATATTTGTCCCCGCTTTTAGATGTTCCTCCTCTTTTCCCTGTGTTTTCTATCTGTACTGCTCTCTCGGAGGCTTGATGTCTGCTGCACTGTGTAGTGAACACTTTTGTTGGAAATTCCAAATATTTTTCACAGTGCTGTCAGATGAAGCAGAGTGGTAGAAATGTGGAAGTATGGAGGGGTTATTTGGCAGTGTAGTTGATGAAACTTAATACATTCTCACAGAAGAGAAAAGGTCACAATGGATTTTAGGAAATATATAGTTGTAAGAATGTTGCATATTGATTGGAAAGAATTGTGTAGCGTTTTTACAATGATGTGTCACATGAACCATAAAGAATGATAATAATAGTAAACTGACAATTATCAACACAATTTGATTAAAGACAGAAACAATAAAGTCAGTCATTTATTGAAAACATCTGACAATCTATGAATATTCATGACAAATTTAAAAAAGATGACCAATTCTAGTTTACTCTGTACTAAGATGATTGACATCATAGCCCAGTGGAGTCTTAAAGTAAAGTTCAGTGGCTGTTAATGACCCATTAGTGCAAGTTTACCAACATTGTGAAAGTATTTAATCTTCATCAGTAATGCATAGTTGGCAATGAACTACTTTTACTACTTCATTCCCTTTAGCTTCCTAGCAGAGCCATTATCTATGTTTTTCATGTTTTGTTCTTTGTTTCTCTTGGTAATTTTCAAGTCGTAAATAGCACAACAGTAAATTTCTTGACTGGAAAAATAGATGCATATTTATAATTTAGGAAGGGGACATGAAATATATCGAAAAAAGGTAAACTAACAACACATGCATTTTTTGATCAATCTACTTATAATTTCTTAAATACAAGCAGCATTTTGTCATATGGTGAGGCATGATTGTGAAAAATTGCATGAGTTTTATGCTGTGCAAGGAGACAATGAATTGCAAATGAGGTTGATATGGATGGCAAATTGGATAATGATCTGAAGCATTCTGCTAAGCTTAATACACAATAATTTACTAGGAAAAAATCAGAGAGATTTCTGAAAAACACAGTTGGACTCTACTCTCCTTTGGACTTTTGTGAAATGTCAGTCAACTATGGAACTACTAGCAAGAGGAATGAGAGTTACTAACAAGGCAATATTTTAAAAAATTTACTGAACAGGATGCCAAAAAGATATTCATACGAAAGGTGGTTATTCTGATAAAAAAGATCTGAAGTTGTGACAGTATCCCAATTATTAGTTTAAGTTCTGGCACTTTGTTTAATTTTTGTGTAGTTGCTGGAATAATACTTTTTAAGGTGTTGAAAAGGCTGAGAGCAGCTTTTTATATGGTTGCCTCAATTTTGAATGCTTTTGTGTGTGAATGTATGAATACATAATGCGTGTAATCAGAATGTATGAGACTGAAAATTGCATATTTCAACTAATTATATATTAGAGTCTAAGTGGGCAGGCAGATAACAAGTATGTGTGCACTATCATTATGCTGATATTGCTGCAATATTTCTGTTTACCAGACTAATTTGAGCCATTTAGAGTAGCCACAGTCAATGACAGGCTGCCATAGGTCATTCCAGCCAAACTGTCAAATTTCAGAAAAGTCCGCAGGTGATGACCATCTCAGAAAAAATTGCAAAAAATATGGCAAGCAGGTAATTAGAAAATACGTAAATCCTGAAAGTTTCAGTTCTCTATAATTCAGTTGAGTATTAGAGTAAGGTCAACAGACTTGGTGTCAAAAGTAATGACAGTGAGGAGATTCTAGAAAACCAATCAATATTGTTTAGTCTGTCTTTTTTTTACTTTCTGCACTATAAATACCAATTTTCTTTTCATTTGGATTACTGAACTGTGCTAAGTCATTAGTGCTAGGTTCAGCCATTCCGTGACTTTTTAAATGTTTTTAAATAATTTTAATCAGAAAGGTTCATTTTGTGCATCTATCTTGGAAATTGTCTACACGTTTTGCCTATTAGACATTGCATTTTTTGAATGGAAAAGGTTAATGCTGCATCCTCATACATCCATCTTTCTATTCTTAATAAGCAGTAGTTTTCACTTCTTTATTTTGATTTATTAAATAAGTAATTTTTTTCCGGTTTATTCTAATAGACAGCAGTAATAGTGGTTAGTATGGATGATTCAGACAGCCGGTGACCTCCCCACAGGTGCAAATTTTCTGATTTTTCCAGAATGCTTCATTCCTGATTATATCCTCAAATTGCACCATAACAACAGCCTTTCTGATTTTGTTTGAGAATGTATTTGTTTGTTTATCTGTTTTGTATTGAATTGATTGTGTAAAAATTTATTGAGAAATCTGGGAAACAAAATTGTGGTTTTCTTTATGTATGCAATATAATAACCATAACTATTGTTGTTGTACTCTGACAATGTAAACAGCCATGGGGAAGGAACAGTGATGTGGTTTTCTGATTGCAAGTACCGTGCCACATGGAATCTGGAACTTCTGACATCGGGGAAATGGCTACCAGAGCTCTTCATTTTTAGATGTGGAAGGAAACCCACACGATTGTTTAATGATGAAGAGTGTAAAGAAACCGTGCCTCGGTGGTTTACCAAACTGAGCCATTCCAACAGGAAGCAAACTTGGTCCCTTGACCTTTCTTGAGTAACCATTCAGTGTTTTAACCACTGGACTACTGTGCTGCCCATAACCACAGTAATAAAGGGCTCTGTTTCTGTTTTGTAACTTAAAACTAAAATTTCTAAGAGGATTGGATTTCATTCTACAACGTGGTGGAGTAGATCATCTATGCATAGTTACCACTAACAAGCCTTATTATTCCAGCAACTAATGGGGCCTGGCACTTCTGTCTTTAGCAGGTGGTGGAAAGTCCCTACTACTAGAAGTCCTGTTTAGCTGTGGGGTGGAGCCGGAGCTCAGTTGAGGGGTTACCAACACTGGTGGAGTGAGAGGAAATATTGGCATGGTAGGTCTCCAGCATGGATCTAACTGATGTCTGCCACAGCAGGCAGTGAGCTAACCACCTGACCATCTGCTGCCCAAAAAGTGAGCTTTTTTTTTTAGCATAGCAAACAAAAACATACCTACTAATTGTGAAACTAAATTCTAGTTGCTCTACAATGCTAGGAATGGTACTCTCCTATTGAAATTAATTAAATCACAGCAAACCTAAAAAACATTTTAAAAATTAATTTAAATAAATAATATTTTTAAATGTTAGGAGTTGTATTAAAATTTTAAATATGTGTTAAATTTTTAATCTAAAATATTTATTTCATTTACATAAACTTTGCTATTAGTGGCGCAGTAATCATGTGTTTGTTGCTTGGTTAGGATCCCTCCAAATTATGGCTGATTATCAATTAATTGGCCAATTAGTAAAATTTGTAGTAGAAATTTTGGGCTGCTCTTACTTGGAAGCCAAAAATGTAATCGTAACAATAAAAATGTATTTGCTAATGGAAATTAGAGTTAAAAACACCTTGAATAATTGCTCAGTTCATGTAAACATTGAGACCTTAATGAAGGAAAGAAAGAAAAAACAAATGATACATAAACTTTGAAAAACATTTTTAAAAATAATTGAAATCCAAGAAAGATGTTCATTGTAAGGACTGCCTTTATTATCATTGAATATATATATATATATGAGGTCTGTCCAAAAAGAAACCAAACTTAAAACCGTGCCAACCAGCCGCCGCAACATGCTCGCGACAGCAGTCCTGTGTATTGGTGACCTTGACCTTCAGTTTAATAATAGTTTCATCACACCACGTCAATTAGTTATCGATCTATATGCGCTTGAGTGAACGTATGTTCAGTGCACTTGACGATTTGTTGCAAGTTGAACAATGTAAGATCTTGAAGAGCAATATGTTTGTGTGAAATTCTGTTTCAAATTGGGAAAAACTTTTACAGAGACTTTTCTAATGTTGTAACAGGCCTATGGTGAGGATTGTTTGAGCCGTACGCAATGTGACAAGTGGTACCAGCATTTCAAACCGGGAAGAACGTCCACCGAAGACGATCACAAATCTGGACGACCTTCCACAACAACGTATGACGATCACATTGAGAAAGTGCGTGCTGTGATCCGTGGAAATCGTCGCCTGACTGTCTGTGAAGTTTCCGAAGAAGTAGGCATCTGTAAAATTTGTGCCACGTGATTCTAAAAGAAAAATTGAACATGCATCGTGTAGCCGCAAAATTTGTTCCGTGTCTGCTGTCAGATGAACAAAAAGAGAACCGAGTCACAGTCAGTCAGGAGCTCTTTGATCTTTCGAATGCTGATGAAAGCTTTCTGAAAAGTGTCATAACAGGTGACGAAACGTGGATGTACGACTACAATGTTGAAACAAAAAGGCAGTCGTTGCAGTGGGTTGGATCATCGCTGCCGCGACCAAAAAAAGCACGTCAGAGTCACTCAAATGTGAAGGTGATGTTGATCGTCATTTTTGATTAGAAGGGCGTCGTTCATGAGTTTGTTCCACGTGGTCAGACAATCAATAGACAGTTTTACTTGGATGTCCTGAGGCATCTGAGAGAGGCAATGTGAAGGAGGGCGTCTGAGGCATGGAAAAACAAAACCTGGATGCTGCACCATGACAATGCACCTGCTCTCACGTCACTCCTTATCCGTGACTTTCCCCAGTTGAAATTCACCCTGAAAGGTCACTGGTTTCAGTCGATAGAAGAGATCGAAGAAAATTTGCTACAAGAACTGTGCACTATCCCTGAAAATGCATTCCAGGATGTGTTCCAAAACTGGAAGAAATGTTGGGAGCAGTGTATCAACAGTGGAGGGAACTATTTTGAAGACGACCAGAAGGCTGATTAAATTGTAAGTAAAGCAATAAATTTGGTTTTTAAAAAGTTTGGTTTCTTTTTGGACAGACCTCGTATATACAGAGTGATCAAAGAATAACTATGTAGTGGAAAATTTATTATGTTTTGTTTCAATACATGAACTCTTACAATAAAGTATTACAATAAACTGTGTTACAATAAATGCTGAAAATGAGCTTCACTCGCGTTTAAACATTTTTCCACATGTTTTTCATATTCTTAAAAATGTTTTGCAATTCTTCAGATGTTATTCCTCTACTGAAATTGATGATGTTTTGCTTCAGGTCATCGATGAAATGGAGATTATTTTCAAAGACCTTTGCTTTCACTGCTCCCCACAGTAAAAGTTTGGGGGCATGTGGTCAGGAGAGCGTGCAGGCCAAATTCCTTTTGATATCAGCTGATCACCGAACACTTCTTCCAGCAGTTTCATCATTTGAGCAGATGTGAGAGCAGTGGCTCTGTCCTGCTTGAAGTAGGCATCTTTGATTTCTTCTTCGTCTAATTCACCAATAGAAGGATATATTATGTCATTACAATAACACTGAATTGTTGGGATTTTCAAAAAATATAGGCCCAATAATGCATTTTCTTGATATAGTTACTCAAACAGTTCATGGGGGTTAGAAGTAGACCAAATTCTGGTATTCTGGTTATTAACATATCCAGAGATGAATTCAGCATTCATCAGAAAAAATTGTTTTATCCAATATGTCGTTTATATCAATACAATTCTTAAACCAGTTGCAATATTCATCTCGCTTACCATGGTCTGCAGTTTTCAATTCGTGCACAATGTTCACATTGAACAGTTAAATATTTTACTCCTTTAAAGCATTATGCGCGCTCCCATATGAAATATCCACTTGTTGAGAAAGTCGATGCAGTGATTTTGAAAGGCTCTGAAGCGTGCGTCTGAAATTTTTTACAGCTTCTCATCCAACACTGTTGGCCTACCTGATAACCCTCAACTGAACCAGTATCTTCAAATTTGCTAATCAGTGCCCTTACAGTGTTTCTGTTTAGAAGCTTTGCATTAGGAAATTCTTGTAAGAACTCATTTTGAACTCTTGTGGTGTATTTACTGTTATTTGCGTACACTTTCTTCATGAGAAAGATTCGTTTGGCTTTTGAAAGAACCATTACACAAAAATCTTGTTTCACTTTTGCAAATTGTGTTCATTTGGGAACTACATCACAGAACAACAAAGCACAAGGAGAGGAATCAAAAATGATTACATATATACTCCACTGCATAGTTACCTTCTGATCACCCTGTATATATAAAACTTAGGGTATAATGGAATATGTGCATGTTTCACACATTAATATGTAGGAAACCAGTAAATTAATCAGTTTAAAGTCTGATCTTCATGACATAGAGAGCCTTACCACTGTTTTTGTCTAATTATGTATGCTTAGTATATTATCTGAGTTGACTGATCAGGAACTGGTAATTCAAGAAATTGTCATTTAAAATGTTAACAAACTCAGTGGTCAAGTTGTCTGCTGTTATAAAGAAAGAGATTGATAAATATCTTAACTTGCACAAATATTAAGTTATACCTTTGACAGATTCATAATTGTTCTCAATTTTTAATCTGTGTTTGTAGACCAGTATTACTTTCACAACTTGGGATTTCACATGGTTGTGTGTTTTAGATTTAGAAATTGCTTGTTGATTAGTTTAACAAAAATCTTTAAGCTTTTGATTTTAAGTACTAAATTTCTATTATATTTTTTGAAAGCCTTTAGAAGTTTCATGTTTGAATCTATATTTGTAGAACATTGTTGCTTTTAATATTTTGGCTTTTAAATTCACCTATTTATGCATTAATTGGGATTTGGATATACCTGTATTGATTAGGTAAACTTTTGGAGATTTCAGTTTCCACCATGGAATCAATCCTCTCTTGTTTTCTTCTTTTTTTTTTTGAATAAACTTAAGTCTCATTAATGTGTTGCAGTTTGAATTGTGTTTTTAGACTAGTATTACATTTTTTAAATTTTATTTTTACCTAGTTATGTGCAGGGTTGTCAATCCTGGGTTGAGGAGAGGGACCCACTAAAATACATACACATTATGAGGTATATGGGTGGAGGTGATGATGTGGTGATAGAATGAATGTCGGTGGAATTTACCATTTCTACCCTTTTCCCCTCCAACTTCGAGTCAGATAGGTTTTGTGTTAATTTGTTGTTGAAACCTGGTATAATATGGAAAACGCAGAACAGAGCAATATTCAGGCCTTTCTGACTAAAAATATGAAAGTTTTCCATTTTTTATGAAGCCTGATAATCAGTAAAAAGACAGATAAGGAAGATTACAGATGATTATCTGTTGATTGATTGGCACGTCCCTACTCTACATTAACATAAGAAAATTTAGAAACCTTTCTGATTAAACATTTAAAAATTTTGCTGTAATAATATAGCAAAGCCTCAACATTGTTTTCTATCAAGTAGAACTTTCCAAAGATTGGGATACCATGCAATGTAAAGAACCATTTATATTGATTGAGCTTGGTCATGTCTACTGTATACGTTTTAATGTATGTGAATTACATTTGAATTATTCATATAAATTAAGCATAATAATGATAAGTGAATCTGGTATGTTTTCCATGGATTTACTATCAATGAAAGTATTCCTGAAAATGCTATGTATGTATGTATTTGTGAGAAACAGTCATCATGGTACACAATGAATCTTTTTTTCCTTGTCTAGATACTAAATGGGATTTTTCATTTGACTGCAATGTTCAACTTTTCAGCCAGGGAAAGTTGAAATGCGGCACTAGATGGCATCATCGTTTGTTGTGGACCAGATGGGGAAAAGAAAAGCATTGCTAAAAATGTGCTGAGATCGACAGAGAGGTACTGTGCAATTTTGTCACTGATTTAAAATGTCAATTTGGTTAGGAGCAATAATAGTAAAACCTGTATTTCATGCAAAGCAATCATTACAATTCAAACAAATTCAGCCCGTGCTTGTCCATTATGATGATTTTTGTTAGTCTGAAAATGAACAATAGTATCATTCCCATACAAGATGATGAAATTAATTTTTGCTTTGGAAAATGCTTTTTTAAAACTAGGTAATAGGAGAAGGATTAACCAACAAATTGTTAATACGAATTAATATTTGATTTTATCTTGGACGTTATGCTAATTTATGACTTATTTTAACATTGTTAACATTTTTGCTACTCAAGTGACTCATTTTGTGTGGCTCTTGAAATTCTGCAGTGTGCTGAAATTTTATTAGCTTTTCTTTCCCTAAATTTGTAGACAAGCATTAGCGTTAGCAAGGTTACAGAGGTGCTTGTAGAGGATTTTAAACTAAATTTTTAAAAATCTGATGAAATTCAAATAAAAACCCTTAGTATGAAAACTGACATGCACACATTCTTTAAGGCTACAGAACCTTCCCCTTCTAGTAATTGAGAAGTTCAAGAATCTTCATATGAAGAAATCTTATCTGTTTATTTACATGAAAGACAATACATCTTAAGGTCAAAATTCATTGAAGTCTACTAATTCCATTTTTTTCAGGTAATAACATTGTCCATGGGTTAGTTTTTCCCTTAAAATCTAAGAAGAAAAAACCATTGAGTGTTTTTGAAGGATTTAACTTAAATTTTCAATAGGTGAGGACTATGTGGGGTACAGTTTATATGTTACTTGTGAACTAGTTAGATTAACTTAACAAACTTATTAATCAAACACTACTACACTGATTAGAGAATAATCACAATAGTTTCATACTTTAGGGCACAAGGTTATAATGTCTAGCCAGGTGGCAGTGGTTGATGTATGCAGACAAAGGAGAATCAAATAAGTGGAGGACAAATGATGAGAAGGTGGTGATAGAATGAATGTCGGTGGAATTTACCATTTCTACCCTTTTCCCCTCCAACTTCGAGTCAGATGGGTTTTGTGTTAATTTGTTGTTGAAACCTGGTATAATCCAGTTGCATGCTGAACGGAAATGGTGTAGCTTCCAATTCCTCTATTACTTGCTTAAAATATTTAAAGAAATGTCAACACTCTTCTGGAGGGATGACGACATTTGACAATGGCACGGCTTCAATTTTCTTCCTCTGCTCCAGCCACAAACCAGCTCGATAATTTCCAGGACACATGGCTTTACCAAGGTCTCTCCAATCATATGGCTTCTTTTGTGTTGGGGCAAATCCAATTTTTGGTAAAGTTCCAGCTTTCTCAAATTGAGCTGCCTTCGCACGAAAAAGATCAACACTGTCCGATGTATTTTCACGGTGGGCAGATGTGAGATGCTCCTTCATCTTTGTTGGCTTCATGCTTCCATTGGCAAAAACCTTGCCATACAGGAAACACTGTGGCTTTTGTGTCCCATCACGTTCAGCGATGAAATTAAACCAAAATATACGTATGCTTCGTTGTACTTCCTTTTCTTTGACATTTCCAACTTGAGCTAGTCCAGCAAAACAAAGAAATGTGATGTAATTTATATGGAAAGCAGTAACTAATGAACACAAATTTAATTAATAAGCATTCTAGTTTATTAATAAGTTTTCATGTTATTTTAAGCCTTTACTGGATTTTGACATGCAAAAACGTAACCATAGCATAGGTAATTGAATATATTTAGGAAAAAGCATGTATCTGAAGAACCCTCAGTTAAATCTGAACAGTATATGAGAAGATTCCTAAGTCGTGATAAACCATGGAAAATGAGAAATAAGCACTTAATATGGAGTGGCACAAGGTGGCGGTTGTGCAGACGACGATGCTACCAATTTGAATGTCAGGGAGAATGCTGACATCTACTCGTTTCTCATGATTGTTCCCTCATCAGCCTATTAACATTTGTTTCTAAAAATAATAATCTCATAACACGCAGTAACACATTCCTCACCTGATCAGTCAGCACCCTTCCTTTGGAAAGCCATGGAGTAGCGAACACGAATTTATAGCAAAGGTTTGTGGAATGGCAGATACAGCTGGACAGTGTAAATGTCTACCTGCCAAACAATAGCCAACAAGTGGACAAAGCAAATTGACAGTGCTTTGATAGCAAGCCTACAATTCCCATGCAGTAGGACCCTTGTGGACCCTACAACAACAACAACAGCACACAATGACCAAAACCTGGCCCTACATCTCTGTCCAGCCCTACCCTACCATAACAATAACAACTCTCACAGCAGCTCTCCATTGGTCAATGTCCACTCAGCAACTCCAGGTAACAATAACATGAACTGTCTAAACTAAAGCTAAATAGCAAGATATGTCACTGCTTGAGGATAATGCAACTTAAAGGTAGTAACTTTAATCTTGTCTTTGCCCTTTTCCTGCTGATGGTTTTTTTGTTGTACACCTTTCAGGATCCATTGTGAAATTGAATACCTGAAGGAACACAAGAAGTGAGTTGTTTAGTGGATTTGTGATTTTTATTTTGCTAGTTTTAATGTTTTTAGAAAGAGAAAAAGAAAGAAATAGAGGAAGGGAGATGGATAAACATTTGGTTCTCTAGTAGTTTTTACTGTTCTTGGAAAGAAAGGAGATTCGATTGACTGAACAGGTTATAAGCATATCGTGTGCAGTAAAAATTAATTTTTCTCATTTAAAACCAAAAATTGTTTTCTTGGATTTTGACATTATTTAATTTAGCTCTGGAGAAACATTGATCTGATTTTAAGGAAATTGATTTCCTGTGAGTGTGTCTGTGTATTTTGTTGTTTGTTGTTTTTCCAGCTGAAAGAAAATCTGTAAACTGACAAAACTAAGTATAAAGAATGGAAAATCCACAGGAACTGTTGAGGTAAGTTTGAAACCTTCGCTTAGAGACTCTGCTGTCTTTCTCTCTCATAGTGTGAGCAGATGCTGCCATACATTATTTTGAGTAAATTCATTCCCACAGACACCTTTGGAGACCTTACAGCAAGATTAGAATTGAACCTAAATTTATTTTTTTTTTTCCCTCTCAAATTACTGAATAGAATTTATTGTTATGAGAATTTATCTGTGGTGTTTTTTGTGTTTAATATTTTTGGGAGTTTTTATCACCATTTAAGGGAGCTAATTTTTATTATGTTTCAGCAAACTTTTTATGTTGCTGTCTTCAGGATTCTCTTTTGTCAACATTTCTTGTGTCTATAATCTCATTTTTCATTGAATTTGGTGACTAATGATCATTTCAAGTTAAGCAGGTGTAGCTACCATATTTTTCGAGTTACAAGTTGAAGTGGTGTATAAGTCGATAGTACAACCATACATTTGTACAGTAATAATAGTATAAAATTCTGTTAGGGTTACAAAGCAGCTTTGGTGGATAACATCAGAGAGAGAGATTTGGGAAAGGAAAGAGTTTTAGGTGGGTAAAGAAAGAGAATGAAGGCGAAATAAAGAAGCCTCAATCCGTATGGAACACAGTTTGATATGAATTTTGTCTATCAAATAAAAAGTTGAATCACAAGTATGGTGCTACAAGTTATGTAAACCCTTAGAAATAGTTCTTAGAAATTAGTGAGTATAGCGGTATAACCATTTAGACTGCGTTGTTTGTGCATTCGTGTAGTGATACAAAAACCGTCTTTGTTTACAAATTATCCTCAGAGTAGACTGAAGACAACATGGGCTTCCAGGTCAACAGAGATCTAAGGGAGGTAACTGAATCTGAGTCAGCATGCACTCACACATGCAAATACAATCATACATAAATTCCCCATGGTACTTAAGTGTCCCATGTTTCCAGTATCATGATTTCATCCATATATGTCAAAGTGGAGTATAAGTTGATGATCAGGCCCTTGTAGGAAAAAGTATTGACTTGTATGCCAAAAAATACAGTACTTAAAAATATGAGTTACATTTGAGGAAATGGAGTTATAGACACATCTACATATATTACTGTGTAAGCTGGTGATCATATTATTACATACAATTTGTTGTTAATTTGTCAGTAATATTAGGATTTGGACAGTATGAGTTCTAATCTAAACTGGCTGTCAGAAGTTATATAATAATTAATTTTGATGGTTTTCAACAGTTTGTTTATTAATAGCTGGCATGACGTCTCTTAGCTATAATTAGTATAAACATAGAATTGATATTGGGTTCTTTGATAGGCAGAGACATAGAATAACTCCAACATCAAAAGAGCTGAATAGAATTGCATTTCATTGGAGAACTTGGTGGTAAACTGATTTTTGAAATGTAGGTTTAAATAGTATGATATCAGTGGAAAGTTAACTAATTTTGTGGGCATGTTGTTTGTAGTGATCTTGTGGAAGGACTAAGATCTTTCTGTTTTGGCAGATTGTCCTCACTTTTTAACATCCATCCCTCCCTTTTTAGTTGTACCTACCTGGGTGAGTCAGGTCATGAACTTTTCACTGACCAAAAAGTTTTGCAGCAGCGATATTTTGACATTATCTGCAGTATCTATATTTTATGTATAATTTTCTTTTCAGAAAAAGCTTGACAATCTCTTGTCCATACAAGCCAACAGCAATACACATACAAATGACATTGGTAAGATTTGCTGTATCAAACTCAGCCTCCTTTAATAAATCTGATTTGTTCAGAAACCTTTTAGTTGACTGCATGAAATTCCATGTGTATTAACAGCAATCATCTGGAAACTGGGCAATGTCTGGATTGTACCAAACAGAAACTAGCCTGAGATTGTTCAGTTTCCATTTGCTTTCATTGAATGGAAACTCAATATTTCATGCAGTGCTTTTTCTAAAGATTTAAAAAAATGTTGTTTTCTTTCTGAAACTAGTTCACAGTTGATAGGGTATAGTATAGTTTAGTATATATAAAATATGAGGGGTTTGAACAAAATTAGGTTTATCAATTTTGAGTAAAATATTATTTGTTTAGAACAGTTTACTGAAAATGAATAATGGTTTCATTACTGTTGTTTCTAAATAAGAAAGAAAAAATAACTCCTCCTCGTATCAAGTTATCAAAAATCTAAATTAAATTATTGATTTACATTTTCTGCATAGAAGCAGTTTCTTTCTCTTTTCCTCTTTCCTGTAAGGTTTGTGAGCAGATGGCCAACCTGGTAAATTATTATTGTTTTTTTTTCAAATGGAAAATGTTTGTGGGTAATTAAGCGTATGCATTATCCACCTCATCTTGTCAAGAGGTCCAGCCAAATACAGCCATTCTGAAAAGTTTAGACTCCTGCCCTGTGATGTTATAGTTAAACTAATATTAACTAGTAAAATGGTATGCTTGCTTTATCTACTGCAGGCAGAAATATCTCCAAAGTATATGAATTTTAAAAAAAAAACAGGAATGTGGCAAAACAAACTGTTATATTTCCTTTTTAGAAAAATTACCCGGTGAAAAGGAAATTGAAGAGCTTCAGAAAAATATTACAAATGAATTTCAAGGCACTTTTGCTTTTTGTTGTTTTACTTGTGGCTATTTGTTTGGGTACCTTCTGGTTTTTGTATACATTAGTGGAGAGATTTCATCTTGTAGTTACAGGGTGCTCGTGTGCTTTGGTTTTATACAGATTGAGATAAATAGACGGAGGGTTGGATTAAAGACCTGAATAGTGTCTCCTCCCCTTAAAAAAAAAAAAAAAACTCTATTATTGCTCTACATTGCACCCAAAGCACCTGCCCTGGGGAAGTTTTGCAGGAACAGATATTTTAAAAAATTAATTTACTAATTTCTGGTATTATCTTTTTTATTTTTATCAATAATGGACTCTTTACTAGAAAACTTCACAAGACCTCAGTCAAACTACCAGACATATGCTGGTGGCCATAATTGTCACATAACCTTATTTTAAACCAAATATTTTGTTTATTTCTTGTTACAGGGTGAAAATGCACAGTTTCAATATTTGTAGGGTCTCTGTACATTCTCTCTTAATGTAGTAATCTCTTCTGAAGTTGATTGTGCAGTAATAAAGCAGTACTATTGTTTTGACTTTTATTTAACAAAATAAATCTATAAATAATAAATCAGAAACAAAAGAAATGCCACGCATAATAAAATGTATGCACTAGTATACAGTAGAATAAAAGGGCAAAGTTCCCTGTAAAGCTGAAAACATTGTAAAGTGTGTTTCAAAGTCAGCAGGATCTTGGGTGAGGTGATAAGATGTCTTAGAAAAGGTTTTAGGACATTTAACAATTTTTTATTAGTAATAGTCTGATTTATGGACAAAGGTGTTTTCCTTGTGGCACAATTGAAATTTTAAAAATTTCTGATAAGGATTGTATAATGATAAATAATTTCTCTGAGAGTTCCTGTAATGTTATGTGCTGAATAAAATGTTATTGGTTAGGCATTAGTAGTGCTAGTAGCTATTTAGTAGTCTCCACCTGAACAAATACCAGAAGCAGAACAGTATAAATATTTGTAAAAACAGACTAGCTGAGGTTTTTGTTTAAAGAGAGTTTAAAGCTTCCTGCTCTGCTGACTTAAAATAATCATTTTACTTTTATCACTGAAAATCTACTGCAGATAAGGAATTCATTTCAGATTGTGCTTTAGTGATAAAATTCAGTGACTTGCCATATTAGTTTAGCAGCTGCCATAAATGTATGTATTTAGAGACAAAATTTACATATTTGAGGTGTGTATTTGACATCTAGATGGCAAGCTACGTAGTTAGTAACTTTAATTCTACATAACTCCTATTTGTAAAGTGAAAGTATGTTGAGGTTGTGGGAAGTTAGAATTATCGCTTTGCAGAGTATGAGTTTTGTTCTTGAACAAACCTGCCAATGTTATTTATACTGTTAGGTTTGTGTCAGGCTGCCTCAGAAGCTATACTGATGTTCTGCTCTGTATTTCAGGTTCCACCAACAAATTTCAAAGCACGTTGAATGAATTTCAGAGCAAGTTAATAGTGATGGAAGACTTACAGATGGAGGTTTGTTACCATTGTGATTTATTTTAGTTTCTTCATAGAAAGGGTATCTGGTACTGATTGACACATTGCTGCTCTAAGGGGCAATAAGAAACAACCAAATTTAAGTGGGCAGACTCAACTTTGTTAATTGTTTTGGAGAAACTTTTGTTTTAGATTTTCAGCTGAGCCCTATCCTTTCCTTTCTTAGCTTTGCTTTTGTGGTTTAGTGATGCAAACAGTTTGTTGCCTACAAATTAATACCATCTTGGGTTTATAGTACAGAATATGTCCTGGGCTTATAATATAAAGGGTCTTTCCTATACTTACAGTGCAGACTGTGGTCTGTGTATCTTTGATTGTAGGTATGAGCAGAATGTTGTTGTTTAAAAAGTACTACTATTCATTCTCTCCTTTAAATAGTTTCTTCTCTTACCTGAAGTATAGTTTTGTGACTTTTCACATTGTCATATTTCAGCTTGAGCTCAGGCAAGGGACACCGATCAGTAAGGCAGATCATTTGCAGGAAATGGAATCCAAGCTGCTGATAGATCTGGGCGAGTTAGAACAGGAAGCCAAAGTGAGTCTCACCTATACCCAAAGTATCTGCTCTTGTTTGCCTCCTCCATATGGTAGCTTTTAGATTTTATCTTAATCTCTCTAGCTTTGTTGAAGCTTCTCAATTTAAGATCCTTTCCTGTATGTCATATCCTCTTCTAAAAAAAAAATTATTTATTTACTAATTAGTATTGAAAGGAAAATAAATCATCAGGGTCAGGAACACTGAATTCTGAGAAATTAGCAGACTTTACTTATTCCAGAACTAAAATATTTCTTGTTAATAACTTATCTCAGTAAATATAAATTGTTGCTTAAATAATTGTCAGATGCTGCCAGAGGACGGTTAACAAAGTGAAGAATTGGATAGATGGTTTCTCTCTGAAGTTTCCATTATACAGTTGTTGAGGACAAGTATGGGCATTATTCGTTGAGAAATGTTTTCACTTTTATGTTGTGGATGAACCAACCTACCAATTTTCCAGGCTGGATTATTCATGATTTAAAATATTCAGACAGCTTTGTTGATCTGGGGGTTGTGGGGATGCTAGTTATCTAACTCAAACATTGTGCTCTGTGGTTCATAAAATATTTGAAACCTGCATCTGTCATATTCTTTCTTTGTGTGTTGAGGATAGAGCACAAAAACTGTCCACACCTTTCCATTTATCGTACACTTTCTTTTGGTTGTTGTTATGGTAGGTAATGTTTTTGATTTGAGTAAGTTGGAACAAAAAAACTGTATACATTCCAACCAAAATCAGGCTTCCAAATTTCTGATAACATATGAAAATATTTGTTGTTAATCAATATTAGAGATCCAGAAATTATTTTCTCATTGAGGATGTTGTTCCATTAAAATCAGAAGACAAACTTAAATATTAACATTTCATCCAGGTACATCAAGTTTGCATGTAGTCTGTCTCTATATACATACAAGGGGAACCCCAAAAGAAATATCTATTTATTTTGTGAGGAATGGTAAGTGGTATGGTAATGAAAATCATACACAATGTTTTTATATATCTTGCCACTATTCTGGAAGTTTTATTTCTTTTATTTGCCAGTAAATAACATATTACAGCAGTTTAAATGGTTGATCCATGTGTTAAATGGATTGTAATTGAGCCTCTCACAGCTGAGTAGATTTTACTGATAGAGGTTCTTCATTGTGTGATGATGAATGTGCATGGACACTTATGCATTGATGATATTGCTGTGAGGTTAGGGTTTGAATTGTTTGAAAAGTGGAGAAATAGAACTCTAACTTAGACCTTGCTGTGGGAAACTGGCAGGAGCTGTCAATGGAGACTACACAGAAGGTTGAACTGATTTGGCAAACGGACACAGAGTTGAGTGAGAGTTAGCCCGTAAAGATGATTAGTGATAACCTTGATTAATGTAAAGCTTTTGCATGGTGGGCTCGCATAACCCTCAGAACATCAGAGACTAGTGGACAGTGTGAGAATGTTGAGAGAAATTCTGTTCACCAGTAGTTGCTCAATAAAGACAACATTTCAATATAATGGTTCTGACTGGCTCCACATTGGCAGTCAGTCTGTAGATTAAGATGGCGACTTGAATGAATGAAATTTTTCTTTCAATAGGTTTTTTGACTGGCACTAAATTTAAAGTTATGAAAACCTGTTTCTTTTACTGATTGATTTTCATGAATAAAAAGGATAAATATTTGGACATAAAAACATTTAAAAATAAAATCTTCTCTTTCAACATGTAAACAAAGAGAATGTTCAGAAGAGAGATTCACTGATAAGAAAATTGGCTAGAAAGTATCAATTTGAAGGTAAAAATTAAAGTGCTCGTGTTGTTGTGGACATACTAACAAATCTGAAATTTTGAACAAATTAAACAACCCAAGCCAAGTATTGTCACTTGGTAAATGTGTTTTTAAAAAAGAGAATGAAAATATACCTAGATTTTATCACTAAAAGAATGGTAAGGTGTGTGACGAATCTAGTTGAATTGTTTCTGTTTTTTGACATTTAAGAATATCAGCAGACACATGATAAATCTAAATGACCATATGGTGGCTTGATTTGAGCAAAGGCATAACTTCAAACCAAATGGGAATTTTTAGACTAATTCTCGACTAGGCTTTGTTTGAAAATCTATTTTGTTTAATGTACTGCTGCTGATGGTTTTGTTAAAATTTGAATTTTGTTTTCTTTAATCTAATACTAATGTGCATGTGTATACCTCAGCTACATTTATCACATATTTGTGTAGCTTGAAACTACAATGATCCAGCTTTCCAGATAGAGTGCTTTTGATACTTCATTGGTGATATACATGGTGTAAGTGAAAAATCTATCATTGGCTCCCTCCTGCCTTCAAAATCAGAAATCTTGGCCGGTGGAGCAGATGGTTGGCCCTGATTGACTACTATAGCAGTTTTCAAAACTTTTGCAGAATCTTACTGATTGAACTAACACTTTATAAGACACAATTTTCCAGGACTATGTTTAAATCAGTGTCAGGAAACGTTTCCTGCAACATCACCACTTGAAAATTACAGTACATTAGCAACACCCACCAAAAAAGACTTCGTACATATCTGGCATCTGTACACCAGGAATATTATGATGCTTTTTCAGTATTCAGTACAATAAAATTGTACACCTAATATAGCACACAAGCAATTATTGTTCAGGAAAGTTCACATTTTGATGGCTTTTTTATTTTCCACTGTTTTTAGTGATGCTCAGCTTCTATGCATCAAGTGCATAACTTCTCTCGGACTTCAGATATTGGTTCCTAGGTTGGACACATCTGTCAACAATAGACATTTTTTGGAACTATGTTTTAACTATGCTTGAAATTTTGCTATGCAGTGATGATGCTACACATTTCTGATCTTGCTGTTTTGCTAGAGTTCAACCGATTGTCTTGGTAAAATTTGAATGCTTTGATAATTTTATAAATCATAAGCAGTTTTGGTTATTATCTGTCTCTCATTCATATCTACAGAGTATGCAGGTCTTTGCCATAATAATAATAATAATAATAATAATAATGCCTTTCAAAAACAGAGCTTCAAGAAATGGTTTAGTTTAGTAGTTGATTTATCTGACCACATTATCACCACTATAAAATGCATGTTAGCCAAGATGCTTACCCATCTATTTTTGCTGTTCATACATATTGTGAGTTGACCAAATGTGTTTAGGGAGGAAGGTGTAAGTAATCACTAAACAAACCATCTTGTATTTTATTCAGCAGAATTGCAATGACTGCCAACATTTCAATTGTTGTAGCACCATCATCACTGCCATGGCATGGTTCCTGCATAAATCGGGTATCCTGGAAAATTGTTTGACAAAGCCACTAGTGACAGATGAACATTAAAGCCATTGCCTTAACAGTTGTGATATGTATGTTGGCATGCCTTTTGTATGTGTGCCATTCATACTCTTCACTGACAAGTTTAAAACGTTTACTACTTCACATTTAGACATACATGTTGTTGGAGACAGGTTTGTGTTACATTTGAGCCAAGTATAGTCAATTTGGAGCAATACTTTGAGCAGGTATTTGGTAGGAAATAAGTTGGTTCTTACATTTACTGATGGATGTCGTCTTTATGTATTTACCACATATTGCAGGAAGATGGAATAACAATATATGCATATGCACATCATGGAAGTTTAGGAATGGATTGTAGTAAACCCATGGAGAGAGCATCTTGATAAACAGTTGAGAGTCAATTGACCAAAATTAATTTTTACAACAGAATATACATCTGTTGTGAAATTAGAAATGCTCATGCAAAATACTGAAACTTGACTTTTTATAAATTTATTGTCACTTATTGGGGAATAAACATGCATGTGTGAATCCTATAATGTTTGAGTTATTATGATATACACATCTATTTCTCTGTAAAATAAATGAATTATTTGTTTGTAGAGTTCTGCCGAGGTCCTTCCATTGATGAAACCTATAAGCGATTTTTGAAAAACTTAAACAGTATGAAGTCTTTATGGAAAAAGCCCAAAAAGCTAAGGTAAGGGTGAATCAGTTAATTAATTAACACTGTTTCTGTTATTGTGAGTCTTTGAGCAGATTGTTCATTTGTTAAAAAAATATTATAAAGAAAAATGAAAAAAATAAATAAAAAAGGTCTTAATACCCGTATATAGTTCAGCACAGTTATGCATGGGTCTTTGCCTTTGTGACAACTTTATCCTCGGAATGGTCTTGGTTCTTGAAACCTTTTACACATTTGATACATGGAGGAAATCTCTGGGAAACGTAAGAAACCATGCCAAGGAGAGTAATCAGATGCAGCTGTTTCCATTGCAAGACTTTGACTTTAGCAGGCCAATAACCTAAGCACTGGACTACTGCACCACCCATATCGCTGATTTATGCTCATGAGCTCTAATGATGTCTACTACTTTGGTCCTTTTTTTTTTTTTTTTTAAATAACCAAATAACCAAATTCTAGATGTGTTTCTTTCTCCAAATGGGTTGGGCGTGTGCACTTCCTGTCCACTGGTTTTAGGGTTTTTAAAAAATTACTGGTGTGTCTGATTCTGCACTGTTGTTAAAACATCTATCATACAGTGTGTGTAGACACAGTTGAATGAGGAAAGAGATAAAGAGATTGGAATGTCTTATTTTTTTAATTCAGAAGGTAGAGATTCTTATAAGAATCAGCAGAAATCAAAATAGAGATGAGATAAATTACACTGGACAACAAAAATGAAACTTTTTGTCTTCCACTGAGCAAAAATGTGGGTGATCTTAGCTAAATGTTGGGTGCTGATTTCAAATCTGAAGTCAGAATTTGGCTAGGACGTCAGGTTTTTCAGATATGCATAAGGAGGAATTTCACCACTAACGCTATATTATGACTTATGTTATATGAACCATATAAAGCTTGAACAACAATATTTGGTATTCAAATGTTTAATGTGAAACACATTTGCCATAATCGGACAACAGATGCTTGAGAAAGACTGATAAATGCAGTATGGAAGATATGAAACACATTTAACTTACATAGTAGGTACATTCCAAATGTTCAAAAATGTTTCAGACACTTGTTCTTGCGCTTACGTGAGGAATCAGTCTCCCTTTGGAGGAACCAACAGTAATCACCAATCATGTTGGGATTGAATTTACCCTGATATTTATTTTGCATCACCTTCAAGTCGTTGTGAAACCTTTCAACATGCTCATCACCGACAACCCCTAGATTGGTTGGAAAAAAATCAAGATGCGATGTTTGTGGCTTGGTGTTTTTCTTGAGCGGGATGGTTTTTGCTCCAGTATGTGCCATTGCAGCTGAGTCTAATTGTCTTTTGGACATTGTCTTCAGATTCCTCTTCAGAAGACTCAGAAAAACTATTGTCGTCACTAACACAAGATTCTTTGCCTAAACTGGATACCTGAAGCTGACCGAGTTGGTGAATCTTCTGTCCTCCAATGTTCAATGTCCTCTTCAGGTTCATAGTGTGGTTCATCAATGTTTCAGAATATTATGACTCCATATCTACATCCATAATCTTTTCAGTCGCTAATTCTACCACCATATCTGCAGTTAGCATAGTTGCATTGCATTTTTCCATTTTGGAAACCTGGAAAATATAATCATTGTGATACCATATTCATAACACATTCCTATTCTCTAGATTTGAGTATCATTTCAATACAGATAAGTACTAAAAAAATTAGTTAGGCATGGCATCTACTTAGCATCTTAGCATTTACAGTTGACATGTATACATTTGTATAATAAAATTTGCCAAGGGTATCTAGCAAACAAATTAATAATATAATGGTAATAATGAAGTATAAAACAGATACGATTACTATTTTGTCTCAAGTTTTATAACATATAATATATGAACATAAAGAAATGAATGAATACTCGCAGTGAAATATCGATTAATTGTAAAAACACTGCACCCTAAACATTTTTTACAGTTTAGAATGTCAAAAACATACATATAACAGACGTTTTCTCTGTCCTTTGAAATAGATTTTCCATCTCCATATGAAGATTTGTATGTACCAAATAAATCCTGAAAAAAACACTAGGTAGAACAAAGGTTTCTATTGGATTTACAACATTGAAATAAACAGGGTTGGTGAGACACAATGACTGGAAAATTAGCTTACTAATTTAAAATTTTTCTCCCATACCAATATAATTTTTTTATGAAATTATAATTCATAAATATTTGTCACAACATAGTAGAAAAATACAGAGAGAGCCAAGTTGACAAATGCATCTATAACAGTTATTAGAATACAAAAATTATACTGGGTCTCTCGGACCCAGTGCTGCATCCAAAGGTTAAAGGCTGCCGTGTACAATTTGCATGACTTTATGAGAGAGATTGTGAGATGAAGGGTATTTATACATAATTAGGATTGAAAAAGATAGATAGTAATTGGTCAGCTTTGCTTGTTATTGATTAAGTAGTTTTTCAAGCTTCGGTGAGTGAGCTTAACGGTGAATTACTTCTACAAAATATACAGTATATATATATATACTCTTATCTTGTGTTAGTGTCAGTTGTATTGTGTTGAGATGTTAACCTATTATGACGAAGCTGAGATTAAAGTATCAGTGACACTCAGAGCTTGCGGTGATTGCCATTTTGACTGATCTAGAAATCTTACCTAAACACTGAATTGTTTTTACATATCTCTGCTGAAGAGTGGCCCTTTATGAATATGTTCTTTGAATTGGCAGCTGCCATATAAATAACTGCCTTATTTGATGTGGATTAATTGGAAACTGTGGAGTAAAAAATCCAATTTGTAATTTGAGCAATTTAGGACAAAATTTAAAACATCGGTACGACTAAATGTGATATGGTGAACTGAAAAAGATGGCTGACTTTTGTTGTATTCACAACACACGTGTGGTTTGCAAGTTTATTACAACAAAATTAGATAACATGTTTTTACAATTTCATTCTTACTAAAATGTGTTTTATTGCACTATCTCATTGGTCTCCCCCACACTTTTCTGTAGTTTTATCCCAGCTAAGCATTGAACTAACTGGATTTTTGTAACAAAAATATTTTATTATTAACTAAAGAAATTCTAAGTTTTCTCTTTGGAAACTACATGAATATTTTCAGAGGCATGCTGATAACTCTTCCCAATTTGTGGTAGGTGGGTTAAATTGTCATCTCAAGTATGAGAAACTCATTTTGATTTTAAAAACAATTAAATTTGTTTCACTTTGGCTAAAAGATTCAACATTGGTTTGGTAGTTCCTGACTGGTCAGCTTTGATCGTCATTGTCCTCAGGACTAAATCCTGATGATGGTGCAAAATGTAAATCCATTTATTGGTTACTTTATTAACAGTAACAGAACAGGAAATAATTTTCTGTTGTTTTACATCTGCTTTTAGAGAGAACTTCAGACTACTGTGAGCTCAGCTCAGCTCAGTTAGTACTGACAAAAAGGAAATTAGTAAACTTAATATTAGGGTTAGGGTATTAAAACAAAAAAATATATCAAAATTGTTTTAGTTTTCTTTTTTCACTTCACATATTTTTCATATGAAATATTTTTGAGAACTCTATAGTAAATATGCAGGTGTGCAAATCCTTTTGGACTGATTGTTTGTAGAGGGCTAAAATAGAACTGGCTGCTTGTATCAACAGATTACACTTGAATAAATGTGCAGCAAAATGGAATTTTATATTCATTTTCCAAGTTCATTGAACTTAATGAAGAATTATTTAGTTAAGTTTTCTATATTTGTAATATGCTCTCATTGATCTTTGAAATAAAAGCAAGGTTCTTTAAATTTTCTTTTAAAATCTATTTCAGGGTATGCAATACTTATCTACTTTTAAGGGTTTTTTATTTAATTAAATATTAGCTGCGCTGTCTATAATCAGTTCTGGTTAGAGGAAGTGATAGGACTGCGGATCATGTATTTTGCAGCGATGTGGCTATCATTGTGAAGAATCTTTAGAAATGAGTTTGGTTACTGCTTAAACTTTAAACAGATTACTAAGCCTGGCTATTTCAGTGAAAGCTAAGGAACATCATGATTTTTGAAGATCCTAAAATATATAATTTATAAATCGTTCAACATCAACAGACAATGAACTAGTACATTAAATGAAAATAGTTGTACAGCTGGAAGATGTCAGCATTCTGGCACAGAAGACTACCATTGAGAAAACAGCGAGTAGAAGAACAAGACCTCCGTCAAAATTCAGAGAAATTACAGCTCTGGCCACTTCAGTCATTCAGTCAACAAATGGTTGTGAGAAGGTGGAAATTAAAATGTTGACCACCAGCACTGAAAGGTTTAAGTTTGAAAAGCTAATTTTAATTAAACCTTTATTTCTTTGTTTGTTAAAAGTAAATTTCAGTTACAGACAAATGGAGGTAATTTTTGTGGAGGAGTTTGTGTTGACTTTTGGTGAAAAAGACTTTAGCCATTTTGATATCACCACTAAAGAATAGAGCTGTGAAGTTACTAATCTAATACAGTTTGTTTAACTTGTGTAATGGAAAAGCGGTATAATGTGATTACATCAAGAAATTAAAGAACCATTCTAGACATGTTTCTTCAGTAGTAGTAATTTTATTTATATTTGTAAAGCTAGCTCGGTACTAAATTATTATGCCATAGTTACATTGGTTAATCATGGTGATGCCTATAAAAAAGCTGCTTTCTCACTCAATAGTCTTGAAAATAGTGATTATGTAAAGATAGCGGTATTTTGTCATTAATTTCTTTGTGAACTGATAAAAAAATTTTTAATCATTAACTTGAATTTTCAAATTATTATTAGGTTTCACACGAGCGTAACTTAACTAGAAAAATGAGTCTCTGAAGAAAATTAACCACAAATCTCTCTATTAATGCTTCTGAATAATGCAGAACTGTTTTGTAAAAAATTTTGAATTTTTGGTGGTTGTGGGCCAGCTATTAATAATCCCATCATTGTAGAGAAAGCAAGCAAGCAATTAATGGGCTGGCTACTTCACCTGAATAGATGGTGTAAATGCATGATTTTAATTACAGATAGAACAAACTTTATAAATAGATAAGAGGAATTGCATTTCCAACAAAAGTGCGGCTGGTACTTTAGAAGATTTCCACAATGTTTGCATCTCTTGTCAGTTGACATAAGAAGGTACAAAAACCATAGTGAGCAACACAGAAACTAGAAATTAGTCAGATGAATAGAGATCAGGTATTTAGTATTTAACAGAGACTAGATTTTTTGTCGTCTCTTCATTAGTAATAGCATTTAGAAAACATTAGTCTGCTTACTGTTCATCACGGGTATAATTTTCTGGATAAAATTAATGAATGCAGTTTTAGAAAAAAATTGGGAGCGAGTTAAATTGAATAGAATGGTATGTTACCTATTCTGTCTCTTTATAATCTCAAAGCAATTATTTTTAGATTTAGTAATTCTTCATTGTGTTGTGAATGTTTCGTGTATTTGATTCCTGGGAAGGAAATAACACATGATAAACATATAAAACCCAAGTCTTAGCTAGTGAAGGCTACTTCATGTGACAGATTGCAGCCCAACTTCATTTTAGAGGGTGAGAGCAGTTTGCATGACTGAGGAAAATACATAAAACTGGCATTGTTGATAATGGATGAGTGTTTGAGGAAGAAATCCCAAACTGCTTAAAGTAGCTCTGGTATGCTTTTACATGACAAACGATCAGCTAGTTGGAGAATTGGAAATGGCCTGGCTGCAAATATGATGGTGATGTTTTTTGAAGAAAACTGCAAGAGACTTTAAAGGCAAAGTGGTGTCAACAGATATGCATCTGGCTAAAAATCATTCCTGAGAATAGGCAACCCCATAAGTCTGAAATGGGCAGCAGAAATTAATTTAGTAACTTTTTACCAACAATTAACAGCTGTTTGTTCAAAGGCAGATCAGTGAATGTAGAACAGCTAAAGTGAAGCATTGCAGTGGATCATTACAAGTGTATGGCTGCGTGTCTGGCAAAGGTGCCAGAAATTGGAATAGTGAAGATATACTTACTTCTAGTAGCAGATACATGCAGGTTTTCATCCATAATTCCATTTCCTCTAGAAGACATCCTATTGGGCGGGAATTCTTCTTCCAACAAGATAATACCCAAGTCTAGGATTTCCATATGCATGTGAGAATTTGCTTTAATTTATCATATTGTTATGATTTGGGTGTGTTGCTTTCAGTTGATGATCCAAGTGTTCTGTTGAATTTGTGTCAGGAAAATAACTCGAATGCCCTGATTCTTCTTCCAGATTATGGTCAGGGAAGATATATAGCTGTTAGTGACATCCTGCAGAATAGGTGCATGAAATTTCAATTTACCTCATCAGAAAAACTATCCTACATCCTTGACTGTGGACTGAGAATGTTGGCTTTGAAGCTCTTTGTTTAGTTTCCAAAAAACAGAACAACAAACTCATTTATACCCAAATTATTAATTGAGAATGTGAGAATTTCTGTGGTAAAAATGTAGAATCCCTTTCCTCTACCAGCAGTGCTGTTCTTGCATAATGTAAAATAACAACCTGATCTGTCAGTAACGAGTGACCAACTCGTATATAGTGCAAAGTTCGCTGATATGGCATAGTAGTTTGGATTATGACAGATATTATTTACTAACCACATCTGCATTCGTTGCCAAGATACTGTTGTTGACATTGACCATGAAACAGAAATAAGCCAAAACTGGTCTAATATAATCTCTACCTGCTTGGCTGCAGATAATGTGTAGTACATAAGAAACCCCTTGCAAAAAAATAGAATGCTTTATATTTTGGTGGCGGATGCATCTGGCATGACTGCCAAATAATGGTGGCATGAATTTTTCTCCAGTGAATCCAGGTTTCAGCAATTCAATTTGACATCCTCACCTGGGTTTTGGAGAAGTCCAACAAAAGCCTCCAAGCCTAATGTGCGTAAACCACAGGTCAAGTAAGGAGGATGGAGTGTCATGTTATGGGCTGCATTTGGCATGGTGAGAAACAATTTGTTCCCAAAGGATGTCTCAATTCTGTCAGGTACATTGCCATTGCCATTTTAAAGAAAAATCTTGAATGCATCAAGTGTAGACTAATATTTCTGTAATAATACATGCTTTCGGATGTACTTTTTAGCTGCATTTTTTCCTGGTTGAGTAATGTATTAATATGTTTGTGTGTTTTCTCTATGGTATTTCAATGTTGTCAGAACAATCAAATGTTTGAAGATATTTGGAAAAGTTATGTAATGGACTGTGATGGTGAAAATGATTATGAAATCTTTGTTTGCAAAATTTCCAATTTTATTCTGGGCCAAAAATTAACACTTCTCGGTTGCAGTGTTTCATTAACCTCGCTGATGGATAAGGTATAGTGACTGACTACTATTTGTTTTTAACTTTCTGCACTATAGATTGCATTTTTTTCCTTTCTACTTAAATTATGTTTTGAATACTGAACTTTATGCAAAGTCATTTGTGCTTTTTCGGTCATTCCATAAACTTTTTAATTAAGTGGGTGCATTTTGTGCAGTCAAGGCTAGAAGAAAAGGTAGAAAACCAAACAAATGCCAAGTTATTCTCATTTTTGTAGATTTTTAAATTTTCATTTGTAGTTCAAGAAAAGGTTGTGATTGGATGGAAGCAAGTTAAACCAGGCTGATAAAGCTTGAATAAATACCAGTTTTTACTGTTTTGAAAATGCAAAGATTCTAACAGATATATATATATATTTCAAAAAATTCAGTAAATTCTAATACAAATAATTAATTCCCATCAATTTCTTTAAACAGACGTTGCTGTTTTAACACAATTGTGAAGGATTTATGTGCAGTAGAACACAGTCAAGACTGATCACTTTAATGATAAAATTTTACAACTCAGTAGAGAGTTTTATTTTAGTTGTTAATCTTCAGATGGTACAAACCAGTTCTTGTAAATTTATTAAAGCGTATTTCAGTATTTATCAAGCAAAATGAGAAAGGAGATGCTGTACCTGATTAGTGACCTTTTGGAAATAAACTATGCAAATAAGTTAGTTTCTTAATTGCTACAAAACTTTTAACTATTTAAAACAAAATGCATACACTGTTGACAAAATTAATCTCTTGTACAGAACATCTCTATCATTTGTATCATATCCCATTATTATTATTATTATTATTATTATCATTATTATTATTGTGAAAGTATCTTGTAAGAGTTTTCAGAATGTAACATATTCCGCACATTTGTCCCACTAACCTACTGCAACATCCCTGATGAACTTGGATTAAATGAGGAATTCATTATGAAATATTTTATAATTTAAAATTTTTCTTTGAAATTTCCAGTGTGTGGAAGGAAGCTATCATATATGGTTCTCTCTTAAATGATCTTCAGAATTTTCACATTGGTGCAATGTCACAACACAGCGCTTGGTTGATAATACAAATCTACTGTTGGGAAATTTAAACATTACCTGAAGAATATTTAAACAAATAATAAACAAATGTCATTACTTTATATCAGATTTAACTGATATTATATATATATATATTATAGAGATTTTATCTGTTTTGGCTTGAATTTTTTCAACATTAATATTTCTAAAATTAAAAAAATGTTAAGAAAACAACAAAAATATAGTGTAGTGTAAGTATTGCTGCCTGTAAAGTTGAAGATATAGTTTTAACCACTGTCCCAACTTTGCATGAACTAAGAAAATTAGAAAACTTCACAGCGGTAAGCAGAAGGAGTTACGTGTGTAGTTTTAGCTTTGGTGACCAAGTAAAACCAAAATTTAAAAAACCGAAACACTGGCTGTGGAAAGAATCAAAACTCCATCTCTCATAGCTTGTTGGTAACCTGTTTTAATCAGCTTGCCCAGAGTACAAATTTCCTGACTTCAGGCTTAGAAACTACTTTTTCAAAATGTTCTGACATTGAAGGCTCCAATTTGTGGAGAAGTTATTAGTAAACTGGATGTCACCAGTGAAAAAACAACAGCTGCATCTTATCGTGGCTGTCCAATTTTTCTTATAGGAACCAGTTAAAACAAATTGTAAGAAGTTAACTTTTTCTTTCACTAAATAAGGTATTTGTTTGTATAATACCTAATTTATGGTTCACTGATGATGTTCAAGGTACCAACTCCTCTTATGTACTCGATTGAATGATTTTATTGAATTTCTTGAAATAACAAATATTTAAATTTATGTGACTTTAAATAAAACTACTTTTGCTTTAGACATTGGAACCCATATATTCTATGCATCCATGCCACATGAAATGTTTTAGTTTCTTTGGCAGAAAGTTATGGCATTGCACATAGCTGTTTGAAAGATATTACAAGTTTATTCTTGCTAAATTGTTTTGAAATTAATGTGTTTGCTTTCAGAGAATGTTTTCTTTAACGTGTCTTTATTAACAGACTTCTGCAGTCCATTTCAATATGTATCTAAGAATGCACTAATAGGTATTTACTAGGAGAGAAATCATTGCAATATCATCACTTCACTTATCAACTGTTCACCAAAGATCTTTTCAGCATAAAAATACAAAATGTACTGCCATCTGTTTTCTTATCGTTTCTTGACAATGCATACTAATATAAATAAATGTATGGATTCTATTGATTGACCATTCCTCTTCCCTGGGCTGCCTGCATCAGCTATGATGGTTTCCTGCCTACAGTACCACTAATTCCTAATTAAATGTATAGATGAGCCCCCTACTTGAACTCTTTCAAATATTAAACCTATGGTAATTCTCTTACAGCTGCATAATCAGGAATTGTAGTAATAATGTGACATCACCTATCAAAAAAGCATCAGTGGATCGGAGTAAAAGTTGAAGATGCTGTCTCTCTCGCACTCCTGAAACACATTCTGATAATTGTGATGAAAGTAATAAAACACACAAAACTAGTTATCTAAGCTGTCTGCAAACGGTAAAAAATTAACTGGCGATTCATTGGTATAAATCTGTATTCTTTAATTTACATAATCATAGTCATTGTAATATTGACGTCTTTATGCAACGCAAATTCAAATGTGGTTATATTTTTCAGAATTACTGCAATAGCACGAAAATTCTCACTGGCCGAGAGACTGCAGTCATGAAGTTTGGGAACAGATGGCTTGTTTTTTTTTTCCTTTTCACACTTTCAAAGAGAATATCTACTTTACATTTTAAAGGTAAAATGTTTGTTTTAGTTTCGTGAGTCTGTACACTTCTTTTTTTTTGAGGTGGTGGGTGCGTGTAAGGTTGTGTTTGTGTGTTGGGAGCTGGGTCGGTTCCACGTTCGGCCGTCACAGCTGTTTATGAGTGAGGCCTTATTTCGACCCGTGTTTTGTGTATGTGTACCTATTGCTAGTGAGAGCAGCGGGCTACCCAACTCCTCCGTAAATACGGCAGGAGAGGTAGGATTTTTCCAGGCTGAACCCTCGGAACAGAGTTTTCTCTCTGTGTGTCCTTAGACAGAAGTATATATCACGTTGGGATAATTGTTCTACATCATGCCGATTGTTACCTAAGCTTACTGTGTTGTCTGCTTGTATGTCTGTGATGGACTTGATCCAGTTAGTGAGGGCGCTAACGTGGTAGTCTGTGCTCTGTATAGTTTGAGTTTGTTAGTTAAGACATGCAAACCATTGGGGGTGTATCTGGGGAGTCTCGTTATTTATTTGCCAGGTGTTTGCGCCCTTGACACAGGAACCAATCAATCTCGGCGTCTATGGCAGCGCGCGCCCACGCTGACATTCCTATTATTTTTTATTTGTAATAGATTTTTGGTGCGGCGTATGTGTGTATGAGTTGAGATTTTGTAAGATAGGAGAGGTTTGAAGAAGACCATGCTGTCAGTAAAGCCTTGATCTTGTTAACGGTGTTTGTCCAGTTATCTTTGTGTGTTAGTGGGAAAGATGCCTAGTAATTTATTTTGGCCTCATAACCATGCTGCTGTGGTCTTCTGTTTGTTGATCTTTGCTCCCGAGGCCTTTGCGTAGACCTCGAGAGCCTCCTGCAGGCTGTCCATGTCCTGCAGGAATAGCGTCGTGTCGTCGGCATACTGCTGAACTTTGATGTCACTATACCCCTAATGTTACCATTAGACCGGATAAAGGCCACCATCGTCTCAGCAGAGAGGATATAGAGCATGGCGCTCAGGGGGCATCCCTGCCGTATGCCTCTAGTTGGGTGGATAGGCGAAGAGAGGAAACCGTTTTGTTGTATTTGTGTGTGATGTCTCTGTAGAGAAGGTGGATGAAATTAACGAAGTACTCCCCAAAGCCTAGGGCTTTAAGTGTTTTTATCAGAAAATTCCAATCTACCCTGTCAAAGGCTTTCTTTTGATCTACGGCTAGCATAATTCCAAGGGAATTTTCCGTGTCTAGCCTACTTGTGATTTCTCTGAACAGCTGGAGGGTATTCGTGATACTCCTACCAGGAACTGCGCAGGTCTGGTCAGCACTTGTAACTTTACCAATTACTTTGCCTAGCCGATTTGCTAGCACCTTAGTAATAATCTTATAATCACTATTTAAGAGACTTACGGGCCTCAAGTTCTCCAGGTACGTCCCGTCGCCCCCCTTCGGTAGCAGGACGATGGTAGCGGCACGCTGGGATTCTCAGAGAACCCCCCTACTGTGTGCGCTATTCGCAACGAAAGTCAGGTCCTCTGCTAGGAGATATTGAAATCTCTTATAAAAGTCTAGCGTAAGGCCGTCCTTTCCGGGAGTCTTGTCTTTATTTGAGGCCCTAATGGCCTGTTTTATTTCGTTAATGTTAATGGGTCCTTCGCAGAGTTCGGCATCTAGGGGGTCTAGTTTATTTTCCAGACACGCCAAGATTTCATCCTGAGCTGAAGGACAAGTGTCTTCTCTAGTGTATAATTCACTATAGAACCGAGACTCTTCCTCTAGGATGTCCTCCAAGTTAGTGAGGGTCTGGCCGTCTTTGTTTATTAATTTATTTATGGTTTTCCTTTCTCTAAACCACAGAAGGATCTCCTACAACCTTCACCGTTCATGGCCGGTACTCGGGCCCTAATCCTCGCTCCTTCTGTTTTGTCTACCTGAATGCGGTTGATCTTGGTTTGGATGGCTTGTATCTTTTCTTTGTTTTCTAGTCCTAAAGCGGCCTGTTTAAGCTCTAGCTTTAGTTCCTCTTTCAGTCTAGATTCTATATATAGCTTATATGCACTACGTGCCTGACTATACCTTATGCTATAGTTCCTTATTCTGTCCTTGCCTAAGTCCCACCATTCCAGGGGGTCGGCGAACTCGTCCTTGCGCAGGGACCAGTTTCTCCAGATGTTCTGGACGCTCTCGACGTACTCCGACTCGGTCAGAATAGCGTTGTTGAGCTTCCATAATCCGGGTCCTCTGGTATTCGCTTGAATCAAGAAGCCGGCCGTAACCTGGGAATGGTCACTCCACGCGATAACGTCGTGCGCCACGTCCAGGAGTTGCCTAGCCATGTGTTTAGATGCGTACACTCTATCTAGTCTAGTGGCCACACTATACTTTTTACTATAATGAGTGTACCACAGCGCGTTTGGGTGTTTATATCTATCCGCATCGACCAGGCCAAACCGCGAACACATGGTCTGCAGTTGTGGCGCTCCCATCAGATGCGTCCTACATTTAATGTCTGATCCCTGCCTGTCTAGCTCATGGGAGGGGACACAGTTGAAGTCGCCTGCAATGTATATGTCGTCTGCAGGGTATGACCTAAGTTCCTGCTCTAGTATATCATTGAAGCGCAGAAAGAACGCTGTCCGCTCCTTCGCAACGGTAGGGGCGTACACCGATACAATCATTACTTTTCTTTGGAGCTGGTTTTGGTAACTAGCTATGACGATTCATCCGTCGTCGTCTTTGTAAGTGTGTTCTTTCTATGGTTGTATGTTCGGGTGGAAGAGGATCGCAACACCTTTCTTTCTACCTATGGGGTCTAGGCTGGTTACTGCTAGTCCATGCCAGTTGGTGAGATACTTATCTACCTCATGGTTAGACTGCAGATGCAGTTCTTGCATGCATATTATCCTGTCGTGTGTGGTGTGTGTCAGTTGATCTAGGTAGGTATTCCAATGTTTGTTAAATTTTATCCTTCTTAAATTCAGGGATAAGATTTCTAGGCGTCTAGACATAATCGGTGTTCAAGAGATCATAGTCCGTGGTCGTTACCCTAATCGAGGCCGAAAGATCCGTCCAAAAGGAAGTGACGTCCTTCAGGTGGGCACTTCCATGCCATCAGCCCCTTGAGGCGTGTGGGGTGTAATTTTTTCAAGGACCACGGTGGGCGCCATGTTGGGCCTTTCCGCGGTCGCCTCCTTGGGCTTTTCCCCCTGCTCTTTTGGGGGTTTTTCCACCTTCCTCTCCTTTTTCTTGGGTGGGGTTCGGTGGGTTAGAGTCCCGGACGGTTCTCTTCGGTCCTTTATTTCTCTGCGGCTTGCGGACCGAGACGACGACGAGGTCGTCCTCCTTCGGAGGCTGTTGGAGTCTTAAAGCCATCAGGGGGGTCCTTGCGTCCCTCTCCCGGGTCCTCCTGCTTTATTATGGGCGGTGTTTCCGCTGGGGTGTTGGTCTCCGTGGTGGGCTGCCGATCTTGTTTACTTGGTGTGGCTTGTCCCACCGTGTAGTTCTTGGGGTCTGGGCCTACTTACCTCTGCCTCTCTTTCAGCTCCCGTCGGGCAGCTGAAACGCGTATGACCTGTTGTCCGGCATATGCGGCAATAAGGTGGAGGTGCTGGCTGGTCCCGATAGAACACGGAGAAACTGTATGTCCTCCCATCCACAGTCTCCTGTATTCTCCTTGGTATCGGCTCTCTGAGTAGCATCTTGCCGCTCCTGCCCGGAGAGGAGCAGCAGCCCAGGGATGCAGTCATACTTAAGAGGTATGAGCGTCTGCCCATACCTCTCCAGATCTGCTGTGGCACTCTGCAGCCTGTTGTAAGGGGCAAGCCCCTGATCTTTACCACCCACGCGAGGGGCGAGGCCCCCCTCATCACGTGGTTTATGCCTTTTATTGTCAGGGCTCTGGTGCAGAGCTCCTCCGCGTCACGGGTGGTACGGCTGATCACCTCGATTGCCCCCCCCCCCCCGTAACTTGGGATCACCGCTCTGACCTTAGGAAGGAGCCCGGCCAGGTTTAGAGCACGCCCGACGTCCTCGCAGTAGACGCGGTGGCAGGCGTAACGAAGAGAGAGCTTTGTCTCTCAAATTTCAGGCTGGACGCGTCCTTAGCGTCCAGCTCAAGTTCACGAAGGAACTCCTCAAAGGAAGGCATTCCTTCCTGGGCCCCATTGTCCTTAGAGGAGCATATCTTCGTGGCTGTGGTGTTGTTGGTGGCGGTTGCGTAACTTGTAGATGGTTGGGGCTCCATCATGCTTGTTATGTGCAGCTCGCTAATGACTAGGCCCTCCTGCTGTACCTCTTTGTTCGGCTGGTGGTGAGGCAGTCAGTCACTAATCCGATTAGGCTCCAATTACAGGGAGCGGTCTGGTGCTATGGAAAGAAGAAGGGGGCTGGAGGGGGCTGTGGGGCAGGGTCGGTGCTGGGATTCGAACTGATTACTATGTGGCGATCTGTCTACTGTGTCTTTAACCCTATCCTTTCCTTGGGCCTTAGTATCTAATCCTTATTACTATCCTGGCGTAGCTAGCTACGTAGGTGCCCAAAGGGTCCTGCTATCTAGTCTAAGTTGTTACAGTGAAGGGAAGGAGGAAAGGAAGGATAGAAGGGATGAAGTGTTTACAGAGTGGTTACGGAAGAAGGAGAGAAGAAAAACTTAAGTCTCTGTGGACTTTTACAAATTATGCGGGGCAAGATGAAGAAAATTCTAAGTCCGTAACCTGGTGGCTACTAACAGATATCTAGGGGGAGAAATCTCCCAAGTTCGAAACTTTTACAGATTACGTGCAATGGATGGTGAAAGGATATGGAAAGGGGGGCGGGGGGGGTTATAGGTGGGGATTCGAACTACTTGAGGATTGATGTTTTGTTTACTGTGATAATTTTAAAACACTATGTATAAAGCTAGGGGGTTCACTTAACTAGTACGTCCAGAGGCGTCCTATCTATCACCGTACTCACGGGAAGAAAAAAATAAAACTTATCTATTGAAGCGTGTAAAGGATAAAATTTATGTCTAATTTCCTATACACTAAACTATCCTGGCAACAAGCCTAAGTCAGAGGACTTTTATGGGCCTAGTTCGTTCCCACGGTTGCAGCCCCCTGAGTCTCAGTTTGGGGGTGCAGCATTGACAGTTTCAAGAAGAAGTTTTTTTTTCAGAGGTCTTGCACTCGTTTTTCTCTGATGGTCCTCTTGGCACCCTTTCTTCTCTGCCTTCTGGTCCAGGAACGTTAGACTCATCAGAGTCGACGCTTGGTGAAGGAGCAGGTGTGGGTGCTTCAGAATCTTCTTCAATGGTGATGATGTTATTGGAGACTTCTTTTCTGTTTCCTCCTCCCGCAGGTGTTGGTAGGACAGCTCGCTGGGGTATGTCCGGTGGTTTTACACTGAAAAAAAATGGCAGTTGTGCAGGTTGGTCTTTGTACACACCGTAAACGACACCATGTGACCATCAATTGTCTCCCTGATCCTTCTGGGAAACAAACTAACCCATGGACAATATTATTACCTAAAAAAATGGAATTTGTAGACTTCAATGGATTTTGACCTTAAAATGTATTGTCTTTCATGTAAATAAACAGATAAGATTTCTTCATATGAAGATTCTTGAACTTCTCAATTACTAGAAGGGGAAGGTTCTGTAGCCTTAAAGAATGTGTGCATGTCAGTTTTTCATACTAAGGGTTTTTATTTAGTTTAAAACCCTCTACAAGCACCTCTGTAACCTTGCTAACGCTAATGCTTGTCTACAAATTTAGGGAAAGAAAAGCTGAATAAAATTTCAGCACACTGCAGAATTTCAAGAGCCACACAAAATGAGTCACTTGAGTAGCAAAAATGTTAACGATTTAAAATAAGTCATAAATTAGCATAACGTCCAAGATAAAATCGAAAATTAATTCGTATTAACAATTTGTTGGTTAATCCTTCTCCTATTACCTAGTTTTAAAAAAGCATTTCCAAAGCAAAAATTAATTTCATCATCTTGTATGGGAATGATACTATTGTTCATTTTCAGACTAACAAAAATCATCATAATGGACAAGCACGGGCTGAATTTGTTTGAATTGTAATGATTGCTTTGCATGAAATACAGGTTTTACTATTATTGCTCCTAACCAAATTGAACATTTTAAATCAGTGACAAAATTGCACAGTACCTCTCCTGTCGATCTCAGCACATTTTTAGCAATGCTTTTCTTTTCCCCATCTGGTCCACAACAAACGACGATGCCATCTAGTGCCTGCATTTCAACTTTCCCTGGCTGAAAAGTTGAACATTGCAGTCAAATGAAAAATCCCATTTAGTATCTAGACAAGGAAAAAAAGATTCATTGTGTACCATGATGACTGTTTCTCACAAATACATACATACATAGCATTTTCAGGAATACTTTCATTGATAGTAAATCCATGGAAAACATACCAGATTCACTTATCATTATTGTTTAATTTATATGAATAATTCAAATGTAATTCACATACATAAAACGTATACAGTAGACATGACCAAGCTCAATCAATATAAATGGTTCTTTACATTGCATGGCATCCCAATCCTTGGAAAGTTCTACTTGATAGAAAACAATGTTGAGGCTTTGCTTATTATACACAGCAAAATTTTTAAATGTTTAAATCAGAAAGGTTTCCAAATTTTCTTATGTTAATGTAGAGTAGGGACGTGCCAATCAATCAACAGATAATCATCTGTAATCTTCCTTATCTGTCTTTTTACTGAATATCAGGCTTCATAAAAAATGGAAAACTTTCATATTTTTAGTCAGAAAGGCCTGAATATTGCTCTGTTCTGCGTTTTCCATATTATACCTGGTTTCAACAATAAATTAACACAAAACCTATCTGACTCAAAGTTGGAGGGGAAAAGGGTAGAAAAGGTAAATTCCACCGACATTCATTCTATCACCACATTATCACCTCCACCCATATACCTCATAATGTGTATGTATTTAGGGGTCCCTCTCCTCAACACAACCCAGGATTGACAAACCCTGCAACAGAACTAGGTAAAAAATAAAATTTAAAAA
>JACATO010001674.1:0-42996 GCA_018389105.1 Nautilus pompilius | reverse complement strand
TATTTTTGCCATAATCCACATTTAAGTTTAAAAAAAAGGAAAGACAAAAACTCGGTTAAGAATCTGGGCAAAAAGGAAAAAGCTACTTTTTTCTAGTAGGTTCAGAACTCTTGAGGTTCATTTAATGCAGTACTGCAGTAATAAAAAAAAAGCATCGAAAGCCTTTACCAGCTCAGATGATAAACTGGTGTTGCTGGCTAGTAAAACGAAACCGTACCAGTCTTCTAGTGCGGTCAACCAGCCTCATATTGAGGGGTTATTGATGTCTTTAGTGGCTCGCAAAAATGTGCGATGCAGGCCACCTTAACCTCGTCTATCATTCAACTTAATGACTATTTGCATAGTCAGCAGAACATTTCGGATAACGAGAGAAACTAGTTTAAACTGCATTAAAAAGAAATTGCATAAAACATTTTTATAGGTAAGGATAAATATTTACTGCTCGAAGACACATTAATGTTTAATGAAGTGTGTATTAAAAAGAATTTCACTCAAACGTTGCTCCTATACCCTTTTCCAAAATGTTCGCCATCAAAATTAATGAAGCTACTAACTTGCATTGATACAGATACTTTGATCGGAGCTTGCCAGCTACAGTACATCAGGTCGAATTAATAATCGGGATAATTTTAGAAGCTGAATGGCCTTTTATATTTTGGTCCAAGCAGCAGCGCCAATCTGTTGTTGTTGAAAGGGAGATAACCGAGACTGCGGTCAGACAGCATATATCGGGTTCCTTGAGCTGCTTACTGTAAATTTCGTTGTCAGATGTCCTTTAGGACCCATGTATCCACCGTAGCGGATTTTCTCCAGTTGTGTAAAAAAGAAAAGAAGTTTATCAATTTTGAATAGAAAATGGCTAATTACAAAATCCTCCTTTATATATATATGAAAGTTGTGTTCTCACATCAACCCTTCTAAATATACCTATATGAAATGAGTCGATTGTTGAAGATCAACTTCGATTGCTGATTAGTGGGGTAAATGATATGCTTGTATCGACAGGTGATTATTGATTATCTTACCCAAAGAGAGTATATTGTAGATGTGCTTACTGATAATTACAAAGAAACCAGTCGTCAAGATATGATCGTTCCTCTTTAAAAGACAATATAACGAACACCGGTAATACCAGTGTAGACCATTGACACTTTAAAATGATTAAAGTCATCTAGAATGTCTTCGCACTAAATACCCCGATATCTGCGCCGAACTTTGTGAGCCACGAGTTTACTTATTTATTAAGTTGCAGTTTCAATGGCCGGAGTTCCAAAGCAAACTGATAAGAAGGTTCGTTTTGACACCAAAAAAAAAGTGGAGGGGGATCCAAAAACAACGAAAAACCGAGATTTCTTAGCAGTTCGAGTAGGGTCGCTGCTAAGTGTTGACGGCTGAGAACACGGACCGTGGCGGCACTTGCTGTCCCCCCCCCAAAAAAAAACGCGAGCAACTTTCAGGCTAATCTAAGAGGTTTTGATGTGTTTCCTTTCTTTGCGGAGTATACAGAAAGAAAGGCCTAAACTTGGACATTAGAGAAACGTGACGTCATCACTGTTTAGCATTTTATTTAAAAAAACAAACAACAACAACAACAACAACAACCCCCCCACACACACACACAGAATTGGCGCTGTCTCTGTCTAACGTTTAAGACGGGCATACATGTATAACGGGTTTAATTGCAAATAGCAAAAAGTGTGCACCGAGAAGAGGGGGGGGGGAAATCGGGGGATGTCGAGTCTTAGATGCAAAAATCCATATTTTTTTGTTGTGCCCAGAGAAAACCACCAATAATGCGATTCTTTTACTCGTTATCACGTTGTCTCGTATATGGGAAAGCTAAAAAGAAAAGGAAAAGTACGTGCTTGTTGGGGCTGAAAGCCGGCGTCAGCGGCATGATGCGGGATGAAGGTATCCGCCTCAATCATTTTTGCCGCATCTGTTGGACCGTGGAAATTCTTCGTAAGCATAAGAAACAGATCTAATAGAACTAGCAGATTTGTGCAAGGCACCACTAGGATCAGCAGAGGGAGGCCAGGAAGAGTGCCCCCCCCTTTTTACCGTCAAAAAAAGAACAAAAAACAAAAAAAAAAAAGACCCAGTGCCAAACTGTTTTGATTAGACAAGCAAGAAGTCAGATTAAACGGCCCGAGTCCTGGTCTATGGACAGCCAATGCCACGTTTTTAGAAACTGTCTGCTGGCAATAAATGAGAATGCAACCCATCAGTGTTGCACAGAGCAGATATGTAACGTAGCTCACAAGATAGCTGTTGTAGCAAACGACGGCGATGGCGGGTGGTAAGGATGGGAAGGGTGGTTGGGCACGTCTACAGAAAGTGCTTTTTATGAAGCTGCTTCACCAGAGACAATTCGTCTGCGAATGAATAACAGTTAAATGTCGAGCAACCACGTGTATGTGGTATGTTCCAGTATCGTAGGACAGAACTGTTATTGCTTGCTGTTTTTGTGGTTGGGGACAAATACGTAATTACAACCGCGTCTCTGGCGACATTTGAAATGTAGAACAAATTAACTACCGCCAAAGTTCCAGTAACGACAAACTTAATCCGAAGCAACTCATTAACAAAAATAATCTAAGATATCAGTGTGAAGTAATCTGGTATCAGCTGATTACTATCGCAACACATGTACTGAGCTGTAACCGAAGCAGTTTACTTGCGTTTCAGTTATTTACAAAGGCGAAGAAACCCCTTACTCACTACACAAAGTATCTTTAATAGTAGTAAATGTCTTTTTCATATTAAGACACAGAATATGACTTAAAACACTTTTTCGATTACTTTTTCTCTTCTACTTTTGCGACAAACTTTGCAACAGGTATGCTACCAAGAGAAAACGATAATTAGATTATCATATTCATGGCGGATCTGATTTCTCCTTTAACTGATCTACCACATTGTTCTAAACTCAAGAAAATCTTATAATGTTAATGACACTGACTCCGTGTGCGTGTGCGTGCGCGTGGTGTGTGTGTTGTGTGTGTGTGTGTGTGTGCGTGTGTGTGTGTGCAGTAGTGGTTAACCTACTGCTAGATCGGCCCGAGTCAGCTTGGTTGCCGCAAGGAGTCGACTCTGCTTGACGTATCTTTCTGGCATAGTTTCTTCTCGCTCTTCATCACCCGTCGGCCTCGTGACTTTCTTCCGGTCTCTTCGGTTTCTTCCCACACCAGCAAATGAAGGGTCTAGTATGGACTTGTGGTTGACAAAAATATTTAGGTTGATTTTGATGAACGATAAGATATAAAGAGAAGGTTGTTTTTTTATATTTTTAAAAAAATTTTTTTTTACCGTAAGAATGAAACCGAATGCATGTTAAAACACGTATTAATAAGAAGACTATGTTAATTTATCTTTTATGGGGCTGTTTTTAATAGTAAACAGGCAATATTTGTTTGTCGTACAGCCCTGGCCAAAAGTGTGCACCGCCCAAGATATAACAGTAACGAAATCTATGTTCAAACCACAGCCAGACATCGACTGTACCCACCCATGATCCCTTCTTCTGAATGTCTGACTAATCCTAGCTGAGTCCCCCCCCTCGTCGTCGCCATTTGTGCGGACTTTACGGAAATCACGTGTTTGCCTGTTAGATTTTAGGCCGTCACATTTCACAACCTTGGTAACTTTCTCCGTTAAAGGCCGGAAAACTACAAAGCGCCGCTTGCGACGTTGACGTGACTTTATTATGCAAATTCAGCACGAGGTTTTAATTCGACTTAAGCAAGTAAAATTAAACGATTGCAGGGCGATGCGAAATAGCTTTTCCTCATTAGACAAAATGTATGGTCAGAGAACATGTCTGGCAAGAATTCTCGTGTACCGATGAGTTCGGGTTTCAGCAGTTCACCTCTGGATGATCCTCAACTTCGATGCCATCAGCCATCGGCCGAGTATGGAGGCTGGAGCGCCATTCTGTGGGGTGGAATCCAGAATGGTGGAGAAAAACAGAATTGATGGGTTTTTTTTGGTGGAAGTCTCCATTCTGCCGGGTATATGGCCCGCTCAAGGATAAATCTACCATTGCATCAACAAGGCATAGTGAGATTTCGTGTTTATATTCTTAAGGAGACTGGCGCTACGTGTCACGTCTCTCCTGCGACCGCATTCTGGAAGAGAAATCAATACATTCAACTTATTCTCTGGGTGCCCCAACTTACTATAAATCCATTCAAACACCCGTGAGAGCATTGGATCGTCAACTGAGAGCAACAGGTCCACACCTTGCGATAAGAGTGGGGCTAATGGAAGCTTTCACACAGATATATGGTGGGACGTGGACTAGGCCGTGACACGAAGTTATCTCCTCTTCCTTAATGTGCGTATAGAAAAAACTTCAATTCTGCTGCATTAGAAGTGTCCATGTCCACGAAAATCAACATCCGCCACGGCGAGGTACCCGACTACGTCATCAGTGCGACGAGGCGGCCACTTAGTGCGCCCAGAGGTTGGGCGGACGGCCGAGTTCGGCGAGATATTAGAAAAGGAAAGGAATTAATGTTAGATTTAAACTGAAATCGAAACGATCAATTAAAAATCTATATGAATATATGTTACTGATGGAAAAAAAATGTTTTCTCCTAAGTGAATCAGGTATAGATTTAAATATGAAAATGAGCACTGGTCAGTATTTAAAAAAATGACTGACGGCCATCATCATGATCTTCATCTTCATCTTCATCTTCATCACCACCATTATCATTAGTAGTATAATTATATTGCCATTCGCAAGAACTCTGGATGCAAAGGTTGAGAAAAGACAAAGATAAAACGAGAGTAATGAGGCTGAATCCTTTCCGGCACTGATCAGCTCGATTTGAATCACGATCTTCGTTTTTCCATGCAAATGGATGATTTCATCACCACTTAGATTCCTCCCCCCGGTCTGCAGACTTCTTGGATTGAAAGCAAGAATGTGTAAAACGTAAGGCGATCCACCATTAACCCGACATCTAATGCACTGTAGACTGTATAATGCGACCTGCCGCTGATCGATGCGGCCTATGCGCTCTCTAGATAAGCCGAGTGAAAGGAAATCGGTTTTATGTACTGACGACAAATAAATTGTGTGTCTCATCTTTAACTCATGTTGATCACACGAATAATAATAAAAAAAAGATGTTGGTACATCTTTGATCGGCATCGCTAACCAGCGGAATGAACTACTACGGCATTTGATTGTCTTCAACCCATTCAATTAGACTTTGCAAGCTAAAGTGGTCATTCATGTATAGATTTCGCCTGAAGCAGGAACAACGTAAATATGTCTCTAACACCTTTGTTTACCACTTTAAAACGATGCTACCACATCTGTCCGAGTTGTTTCAACGCTTCTCCTGATCGTACAAGGAAACGAAGTTGTCGGAGAGAGAGAGAGAGAGAGAGCAAATTACTGAGATCCAAATTTTACTTTTTCCACTGATGAAGATGGACTAATATTTATTTACTGACACATTAAAGACGTGTTACAGTCTATATATGGTGCTACACAAATTGTGAAGGGTCTTCGCCCATTTCGGAAATAAATGTATTTATTTGTTGTTGCCAGACCAGAGCGTGTATTAAGTTAACGTCTGATTATCAGAATGGCTTTTACCTCAAGTCATGCGCACCAGAAAAAATAGATGTGAACCAGCACAGGAGGAGATCGGGGGCCGAACCACCGGTTTCCTCTGATTAGTAAATCTGTTTTGTTGGTGATCTCTTTATATAAATCCGCTTGCAGGAAAACACAAATGAAAACTTAAAACGATGTATAGATGAAATGCATAACGAAACTTTACTTAAATTTGGAGTTCGCTGTATTAACAGTCTAGAATGTTTATCGAAAGATAGCTAAAAATCTGTGTAGTCGTCACCTTTGCACCTGTGGTCGATGATGTACAGCCACAGCCATTCCACAGAAGATGCTGTCTAAAGTAATTTTCCCAATACGTAGAAAATCCACACGCTTCCCTATTCCTATGCATACGCAAGAGCAGTTTGTGAAGCTCCACACGTATAAGACCACTCACTGTCTCCATCTCTCGAATGAGGAAGAAAATTCGATTTTTTTCTTTCTTTTAGCGGTAAATAATTAAAATCGCTAATGCGGGCAGCGTCAAGGGTCCAGTAGACGCACAAAACAAAGTCCAAGACCACCACCACTACCTCCCTCCTCCCCCCCCAGAAAAAGGGGCTGGTTTTCTTCAATTTTACCTGCGCTAGTACAAAATAGTGCCGCTTACCGAGGAGATGGCGCGCGGACCCGGCTTAACAAAATCCTCCATCACCAGAGAGGATTAGAAGGCAGGGACCAGACGCCGCCTGCCCGTCCGTCCTTCCGGGCCGAGTTGGACGGGGTAGGTGGGGGGGGGGGGAGAGAAGAAACCTATTTAAATTCATGAAGCGACTTTGCAATTAGATTCGAAGAAAACCTCGCTCGATTTAGCCATCCTTGGCGATAAAGTCCATCGAGGAAGACATGTGGGATTGACCACATCACTGCATTAACAGGAGACAGGGGGGGGGGAGACAAAAAAAAACAACAACAACACACAAAAAAAGCAGAAGCTTATGCCTCCACGGCAGCCGTTATTCGATTATCGGGGAATCCGGTCGCATCCCTTCTTTTCGGAAACATTAGCTTCCAGAGCCCCGGTGGCGACGTTCGATCTAGGGACAATTTTTAACGTAATCGTGTTTTTGGTATATATTTTTCGCTTTATCAGTTAAATGGCAAAACGGTTTTCTGCTATAACAAACAGAGAGTTAATGAGGAATGGCAGCCATTAAGGGGTTGGGTTATATTGTCAACGCGAGACCGAATTCTGCCATCGGAAAAATCGAAAAATATACAGACATTTATTAACGCCCATTTATTATTATTATATTATTATTATTATTATTATTATTATTATTATTATTATTATTATTATTATATGGAAACATTTTTTTCCCCATATATACTATTTAATAATTTACATCTTGTAATAAATATGGATGCATGCTGCAACACATTACTAAAGCCTAACTGAAGGCTAGTTAAACTTCAGGACCCTTGGCACTGCTTCTTCTGGCTCATCTCCATCAGCAGCCATTGGAGTTTTCTCCGGGGACTCCCCTTTCCTTCCACATATATAAATGAAAAGCTGTAGTAAGAACTTCGCTTGGCAGTGCCGGGTTCTCGCGGCGCAGAGTAGCCCCATCTAGCGGATGCCCCAAGCGCAAGTCGGTTCGGTAGAGAGAAGGACAATTGGGAAACGGGATATGAGCTCATGTCCGCCCACCAACAACTACCGAACGAAGAGAAACGGGTTACCGGACAGACCTCATCAAACCGCCATTGGCGCGCCCGGCAACACTGCGGTACCCCACCACCAACCTTTGTCTGATAGTGCACCCGTGAAATCGATGACGACGTCTGTCTCTGCCCAGAAAAACGTTTCGCGTTTGTTTTTCTTAAAATCAAAATGCCGGCTTCTGCGGAATCACGCATCACACGTCACTGATGTGCTGCTGCGTTGTGGCTTGCTCCAGTGGCCGACAGCGGTACCTGAACACATATAAGCCGATTCATTTTTGTTCGTTGGCGGTATGACGAGGAAATTGTGCTCACCAGTGATTTTTGGCGACATAAATTCTGGGTTAACTTCTTTTGACAAAAGGTCATCGTCAGTGACCCGTAGAGAAAGAACCATCCTCCCAAATTGAAAAAAAAATTCTAACATTACACGGTATTTACTGGACGCTAAAGTCGATAATAAATGCAAAGTAAACATTACGTAAAGATGGTCTTTTGGTTCTTTGCTTAAGTAAAGATTACTTTCCCTTCTGTTTGGCGCTGGTAAGTAATATCGCATGTCTTGCCAAATGTCATTCGACACTGGATATACGGCCGCCGGGTCTTGATATAAACGATCCGCTATAGCCGAAGCTATTTTTACTGACCAAGAATTCGCACAATTAGAATGATGTTTGCTCTTGAGTCTTACAACGAGTCGTGGCTGTCGCTAAGTTTGATCTAAAAGTGGGTCTACGGATAAATCTAGAAACGTTTGGAAAACAAGAGTCGCCGACATGAAGTTTTATTTATTATTCCGTGGAAAAGAGTACGAGAGAGAGAGAGAGAGAGAGAGAGAGAGAGAGAGGAGAGAGAGAGAGACTGAGTTCACTGACTGAGAGTGGAGAGGAGAGAGAGATAAGAGGAGCGAGCACTAGAGGAGTGCAAGAGAGAGGGAGAGAGAGACGAGAGTGAGAGAGAGAGAGAGATGACGTCAGTACAGAGAGAGAGACTAACGTCAGTGCAGAGAGACTACGTCAGGCAGAGAGAGATGACATCAGTACAGAGAGAGACTGACGTCACTGCAGAGAGAGATGACATAGTACAGAGAGAGATGACATCAGTACAGAGAGAGACTAACGTCAGTGCAGAGAGAGACTGACGTCACTGCAGAGAGAGATGACGTCAGTACAGAAGAGACTAACGTCAGTGCAGAGAGAGATGACATCAGTACAGAGAGAGACTAACGTCACTGCAGAGAGAGATGACATCAGTACAGAGAGAGACTAACGTCAGTGCAGAGAGAGAGAGAGACTGAGGTCAGTGCAGAGAGAGATGACGTCAGTACGGAGGTGACGTCAATACAGAGAGAGAGAGAGAATTAGTACGATGCGTATATAAACAAGAGCTGTGAAAATAGATCACAACTTGTATCTAGTTTTTCTCGACTTATTCCACTTTCTAAATGAAAAAAGAGAGAATAGCTTTAATAATTACAGCCGAAATTTTTTTTAAAGAAGTAAAATGGAGATAAAGAGTGAAAATGATAAAAAAAACAAAGGTTAAGTGGTCTAATTTCGCGAGGGTCCGCGATATTTGTGGAAACAGTAAACTGAGGTGGTCGACTGGTCCTGGCCGATCGGTATCTGCTTCAGTTCGTGCTCAGACCCGTCTTTTTTCTTTAAAAAAAAAAACAAAATCAATAACCAATTGCAGTAATTTCAACTTAAGATTCTAATTCCACTTGCAACCAGAAGCAGAAATTTAATGAAGGCTCAGAGTATTTTGATCGGTAATCTGGCGAAAACAGCCATCAGATACGTACAACATCTCCCTTTCAACTCTACGGAGGAGGCTCAGCTGGTAAGGGCGATAGCATTGGCTCTACTTCAGTTTTGCCTCTTATTATTCTTCTTGTTTTGGGTCGCTAATTGTTTTACTTTAATAACAAATACGTAAGTTCACGAAGAGAGTAAGGGAAGAAGTAAGCATATTGCTTCTGCGCGTGTGTTTGTGTGTAGAGGGAATTGGATGCAATAATCGTACCTCGTAAAAATTACTTACGAGGCAGCGCGAGGAGACAAATTTTCTATCATGACGCCATTGTTTGGAAATCCACCAGACCGGATGCCGGACAACAATCCCGACTTCCCAGTCACAAATTGGCGTTGGCTTTTCTCTGGCTAAACATTTTCTTTCTCATTAGTTTCCATTTCTTCTATTTATTTATACATTGATCGAAGTTATTTTGCAAATGGACTTACACTGTCAACGATTAAGAGTGAATGATTACCTTCATTTGCAATTTGATTGATCGTTCATCTTTTGTTTGTCTGTTTCAGAGAAGCGTTTTGTCCATACACCTAAAATTCTTAAGACTGGCTACTATATAGAATATATACGGGCACTCATAATTATTCATATGATTATTTACATATAAAGACCTCAGAAACGTTCCAAATTTTTTGGAAAAATGTTCTGATTTTATTTTAAAGTGCAGCCAATATTCCATAGCGAGCATTCCTGTTAATTCAGACCATTTTTTTCCTTATCTTCTTTATTGAAGATTCTAGGGATCTATTTACTTCCCCGGACATTAATTAGGCCGAGTTTCTAACATACCGCTTCCCCGCTTCTAACTTGGCAGCCAAGATGCCAAAAGTGGATCGGGATCAATCTCCAATGACGAAGGATCAACGTATACTAACATAAATTTATGTATATTAGGAATTATGGAAGGAATGGTATAAGAGAATAATAATAATATAATAATAATAATAATAATAATAATAATAATAAAATAATAATAAAAATAATAATAATAATAATAAAAATAATAATAATAATAATACAATAATAATAAATAATAATAATAATAATAATAATAATAATAATAATAATAATAATAATAATAATAGAATGCAAAGTTTGTAATAAATATCACAATTAAATATGCTATGTATTAATAGAATTCGATAATAAATAAATTTCAGGAATTCACGCAAGAATTTCCTGACGTTCAGGCTTACCAAAGATTTCGTACGACTTCTCGCCTGACAGGCAAGTGCAAGGTAAGTATGTCACACTGTTCAACGGGTATTGAAATGACAAAACAATAATCAAGAGGAAACAATTAAAGAATCAGAGATTAGCAAGGAGTTTGGAGTTTGATTTAAATCTGACGCTATCTTTACTTCCTCCAGGACACTCGCAGACAATTTGCACGTTCCGCCGTGATGCTAGTGGCGGGGAATCGGCGCCAAGCATGAACCAGGAATCTGATTTCTAGCGCACGTTCGGTTGATCGGAAAAAAATCGCTCGACTGTGTGCAAAGAGAAGAATATGGTCTTTAATGGAAAACCAGCTGAAGACTTTCTGACTAAGCGCCGAGGGAATCGATTACGGCTTCGGAAAAATCATTCAGCTTGTATCTTAGCAATGACATTCGGCCAGATCTGTGGCACATACTGTTTGGCTGAAATGCAAATGGATATTCTAATCAAGATACTTAATTTCTCGCGTCGACTTCACTCTGCTAGAAGAACACGGTGAACGTAGTCGCAAAGGAGACTTTGTGAGGGAAATAAGTGAAATATAAGTAATTTTAGAGTTAGAACATTGAAGACGTGTTTCTGTGACTGTAAGTGAGAAATCTAAGTAAAGCCTGCAGAATACTTCTCGGTGAACATCGTTAAGGAAATAAATTAACGCGATATCTTGGAAAGGGTGACGGTTCGGATAATTAAAGAGAAAGTGCGTCCGTTATCTAATCAGGGTTGAGTTTACCTTGATTCGAACTAGTGGCAGTTGTAATGCAGTTCAGTGCATCAGGCGATGTCATCAAATCATCTACAGATCAAGTGGGAGTCACAATGGTTTTATTCTAAAATTATTGCTGGCTGACATGTCTACGCCGGGTGTTCCTTGATGAAGCTTTATGATGTTTGCGTCACGTGGTATTCAGTGAAATGGATTGACGACGTCGCATGATATTCACTCCTCTAGAATGCGGCATCATGATCCCTGGCGTGTCTTTCGTTCACAGGAATGGAAACAAAAAGAGAAAATGAGAGATTGGAAAAGGCGAATCTACATCCGGCCTCTGATCCACACGCCATCGTCACGACGTTTTTTTGTTGTTGGAATGATCACATACTCTTTAAATACAATTTTACTGTTAAAAGAGACATTTAGAATCATCTAGTACATTAGCCGATTTATAGTCATCACCCATAATTTACAGAAAATATAACAAAAACCCCAGATTATTGCTCATGTCGGCGGATAACCGAAAGTTGGCCGCTAGTAGAGAACCCCCTGCTTGATCTTCAATAGGGAGCGACTTGGGGCTTCTTTCTCGCTCTTCTGTACCACACTTTCGGACTGGCTCCTCCCCACATCTATACGTAATAGCTGGAACTTTCTACTTCCTGCTGAAGACAAAAGTGTCAATCCCAGCTAAGTACAGAAGGGACACCGTTCGTTATTGGTAACCATGGCGCGACGTCGTCTTATCAGGTACGTCGACAGGTGAAGACATTGATGCTCGGGGAAGAAGTTACTTTGGACGTGCTCAAGCACTTCGATACTGAGAAAACCCCTATTAGGATTTACTTCGTTCGCCTAATACCTTAACGAGGCAAATTCAGTATATTATATATTGTATATCAGAAAAAGTCTAAATAATATATGCTAAACTTTTTCTAGTATTCCAGTACCCTTTGTTAAGAAATTATCATGGCTGCACTTTATGAAAATGTGGAATAGCTGACAAATGAGTAACTGAAGACGTAGTACGAAGATTTGCCAGCAACTCGGCAGGTGGCTGTAGAAGTATGTACATGGTACATGCCTACTTATCGCAGATTTCACTGCGACGGAGTCCCGACTAGGCGACAGACTTATTAAATGGCCATGCATGTTTGCTAATACGAGTTCATACGGGTTGTTTTCCTAAGCAGCTATCGACGTTAGCTGTAGTTGGACGGCTACCTGATAGACATTGAATGACGACGTTGTTCTGCGCCAAACACCTGCCGGGAGGTGTTTCTTAGCTTTCTCACACCTGGAAGGTGAACTTGTCAGACCCATGCAACACTAGCTGACAACATTCAAGATGACAAGCGTATAGAGGCATTTACATATATATATATATATATAAATTATTATTAAAACACGCGCTACCTATATATTCATTCTTAAAAAAAAAAAACGACGAACGAATATAGCGCACCTGGACTGACGCTGACCTCGCGATAAGATGTCGCCTTTAGCTTTTATCGTTTTAAAAGTCCTCGGTGAATGGCGCCTGGTCTGATCACACCGCAGAGCCAGGCTGAGTCCCCGTGAAAGCTAGTCATCCGTTTAACGCCTTGGCCCAATACAATAGCATTAAGGGTATATATAATACAGATAAACTTCTCGCCTCGAAAAGACTGCCGGTCTCGAGTTGTTAGCAAGGACGGTGTGAGATCAGGGACGGTTTTTGAAAGAGCTCTTTCATGCGGAGATGGGGACGGGTCTCAAGTTGGTTAAAGAATTTTTTTTTTTTTTAAACAGTGAGCTAGAAAATATACAAATTAAGTTTTGTTGAGAGAGCGATTGGCAGCGAATTAAACCTTAATTACGTCATTCGAGGCGGACCGACGGGTAGGGCTGTTTGTTTCAAGAAATGTTAAAGCGGTAGCGAGGAACATTTAGCAGCCTCGTAGTAGAAAGTGCGTGTTAAACAGGGCTACAGAGTAGACATGTGCACGTGTGTGTGTGTGTATTAAACTTTATAATAAAATATTATTTAACAATAAATTACGGAAGTAAACAGAGTGTTTAGTAAAACTCGAGCAAGCAGTTTGTGGTGTTTTGTTTGAAAAACAGTCGGTATAAGGAGAGGGATTTTGACTTGGTCTTACTTACCCATGCATAATTCTGCGCCGGATCTGAACGAAAGATGGGGCGGGGGAGAACTTCCCTCGTTTTTTGTGTTTTGTTTTTTTTTTTGTTGCTCTTATCGTTAGGTTGTGGATCAGAATTTATTTTTAAGAGAGAGAGAGAGAGAGACGAGGTCAGTACTGACAGAGAGAGATGACGTCATTATAGAGAAAGATAGAGAGATGACGTCATTATAGAGAAAGATAGAGAGATGACGTCAGTACTGACAGAGAGAGATGACGTCATTATAGAGAAAGATAGAGAGATGACGTCAGTACTGACAGAGAGATGACGTCATTATAGAGAAAGATAGAGAGATGACGTCAGTACTGACAGAGAGAGATGACGTCATTATAGAGAAAGATAGAGAGATGACGTCAGTACTGACAGAGAGATGACGTCATTATAGAAAAAGATAGAGAGATGACGTCAGTACTGACAGAGAAAGATGACGTCATTATAGAGAATGATAGAAAGATGACGTCAGTACTGACAGAGAGAGATGACGTCATTATAGAGAAAGATAGAGAGATGACGTCAGTACTGACAGAGAGAGAGATCGTCATTATAGACGGAGAGAGATATGACGTCAGTACTGACAGAGAGATGACGTCATTATAGAGAATGATAGAGATAGATGACGTTAGTACTGACAGAGAGAGATGACGTCATTATAGACAGAGAGAGAGAGAGAGAGAGAGAGAGGAGTCTTCAAAATTCGAATGTCGCTTCAAGAATAATGAAGGTAATACGATGACGATCCGCAAAATGATGCTAGACCTTTTTCCGAACCGAAATGTAATGCCGCCGTTGTTTCATACCTCGACCAAAAAACTGGAGAGTTGGCGACGATTAGGTGTAGATGTGCTTGCATATTCTGACGGGTACCAAAATGAAACCCAGTAGAACGCCAGATAAAGAGCGAGAGGATAGGTCCCAGTGAACGATGCGTGTAATTATACAAGCGCCATCTGAAGGATTTCCAAGAAACGGGTCTTCAAACGGCGTTGCCGTTCGCTGCGTGTGTAAAATCCACACGAATTTCCAAACGACAGAGTGGCTTCATGCCAGGCATTTTATTGACATTTTGTTGTTGTTGTTGATGTTTTTTTAATATCGCCAGATTTCAGGCTTAGAATTCTTCGATAAAAGATGTGTTAACAATACGAAGTAATTTGTTTTTGTTTAGCCTCTCGGAGAAGACTGGAGAATGGGCAGCGAATGAAGATCCAACTCTCGTGTTTGGCGATATTCCATGGCATCCTTGCATCTCGCTTCTCTGTACCAGCCCGTCTACGTGGGCTGCACCTCCTCAGGTTCCTGCTTTGCTGCCAACGCTGTATCGAGGATTGGTCGTAGCGGAACTCGCTTAAGCTAATCGTTTTTTGTACCACCATTTCTCCCCCCTCACAACACACAATCAACCCCTATTTGGCTATCGTACTGGGTCCTGGTTGAGTGCAACAAGGAAAACGTTCATGGTACTCGCTTCCGCTGATGGTGGGTCTTGTGACGGGCCAAGAATTTAATTCTCTCTCTCTCTCTCTGACACATGATTTAAGAAGGGAGGTAACTCTTCGTGTCAAAGACAGAAGACTGTTTGTGTTTTGCAGATACTAACTGTGCATTGTCATCATCAGTCTTGTTGACAGTAACATCTACAGTTCTAATACGGGTTAAATTACGGCATCATCGCTCCTTTTTTTTTTTTAATTTTGATTTGAGAACTCTCTGAGATACAATAAAGGGTTTTTTAAAAAAAGGGTTCCTGGTAATAAAACTAGAGTAACCTAAATTATGCTTCTGCAGGAGTACAATAGGATTTTCGGCTACATTTTAGAAATGAATATCGATTGGCAGTAAGAGAAGGCGGTGGAAACAGGGAAAGTGACAGTCACGCATCAGCGGAGCTGGGGCGTGGACCGGAACGTAACTCTTTGTTCCACATCTCATGAGTGATGGTGGGTGAATTACGATGCGATGCATCGCTGGTTGTAGGTTTCATCATCTGCAATAAAAAATGACAACAAAAACAATAACAAATAATGAAAGAACAACAGGTAAGGGGGGATGCTTTGAAATGTTGTAATTAAATCAGGAACATTAAGCAGGTAAAATACTGGGTGGAGTTTGTATGATGGTGACTAATCACATTACAAAACAAAACATATATATGTTAATAAAAAAGATAAAAAATGAAAAATGAACAAAAGATCTCTTCTGCCTGAAAAAAGTAGATAAAAAAGAATAAGAATGTAAGTAATTAACATAGTAATGGTGCATAATTTGGTGAATTATTAGGCAGATTCAAGATGAAAACAGACGCGATCAAAATTTTGCGAAACCCTAGAATTGCCATATTTCTCTTCCTAAAGTCGAATTAACCCTCGCGCTGAATACCATTTGCTGCAATAAAAATAAACATTTTAATATATTCCGTCAGATTTTTTTTCTATATCAAGAAAATCAAAAATTTATTTTCTCATTAACAATTTACATTTTACAGTAACTTCCTTTATTTTATGTGCTACGTCAGGTGGGTACAATTACGAATTTGTGCTACGTCAGATGGGTACAATTACGAATGTGTGCTACGTCAGCAGGGTATAATTACGAATAGATGCCTCGTCAGGTGGGTATAATTACGAATAGGTGCCTCGTCAGGTGGGTATAATTACGAATAGGTGCCTCGTCAGGTTGGTATAATTACGAATATGTGCTACGTCAGGTGGGTACAATTGCGAATATGTGCTACGTCAGGTGAGTATAACTACGAATAGGTGCCTCGTCAGCTGGGTATAATTACGAATATGTGCTACGTCAGGTGGGTATAATTACGAATATGTGCTACGTCAGGTGGGTACAATTACGAATATGTGCTACGTCAGCTGGGAATAATTACGAATATGTGCTACGTCAGGTGGGTATAATTACGAATAGATGCCTCGTCAGATGGGTATAATTACGAATAGGTGCCTCGTCAGGTGGGTATAACTACGAATAGGTGCCTCGTCAGCTGGGTATAATTACGAATATGTGCTACGTCAGGTGGGTATAATTACGAATATGTGCTACGTCAGGTGGGTACAATTACGAATATGTGCTACGTCAGGTGGGTATAATTACGAATATGTGCTACGTCAGGTGGGTACAATTACGAATATATGCTACGTCAGGTGGGTACAATTACGAATATGTGCTACGTCAGCTGGGTATAATTACGAATATGTGCTACGTCAGGTGGGTACAATTACGAATATGTGCTACGTCAGGTGGGTACAATTACGAATATATGCTACGTCAGCTGGGTATAATTACGAATATGTGCTACGTCAGATGGGTATAATTACGAATATGTGCTACGTCAGCTGGGTACAATTACGAATATGTTATGTTAGCTAGTTATAATTACTTCAGGTGACGAAGTAACTCCTTTGTACGCCAGCAATTGCATCTATAATAAATCTTCCAACTGGTGATGATACAAGTCACAGAAGACTGTTGGGCGAAGGTGGTGCTCACCTTATATCTTCGTTTGCATTTGCTTATTTTCAGTTTTCGAAATGAAGAGAGAAATTCTTGAGGCATTTTCTTTCGGTTTCACCGAGATTTTCAAGACGCCTACGCTCCCTACTTACCCCTTAGGAAGGCACCCGGAGAAAGATAACAAAATAAGCTAAGTAGGAGGCAAATGGATTCTGAAGCCTCGATCATTTCGCTGTTAGCTTCATCGTCACCGATATCTGCACCCCAGCCACGATGTTGGTGACAGAGAATGTAACTCGAAAAGTAGGTTTACCAGTTAGTTTTATTATTATTATTATTATTATTATTATTATTATATATTATTATTATTATTATTATTATTATTATTATTATTATTATTATATTATTATTATTATTATTATTAATTATTATTATTATTATTATTATTATTATTATTATTATTATTATTATTATTATTATTATTATTATTATTATTATTATTATTACTTTCTCTATTTGTATAAATAAATCACCTAAAACTCTGCGTTTGTATCTGAAAGAGAATTTTGCAATCTGTCTCTCTTTTTTTGTTTGTATATTCTGAAAAAAATCTAGCTAATGGTAAATAAACTACTTTTACTTTATAAAATTATATTTTTTTTCCGTATAAATTTAATCTTTCACTATAATTTTTTATTAATAATGCATCAAAGTTTGATTTTAAGCTTTCAAAACTTATCCTAATAAGATTGAAGAAGAAGAGACAGTATAGTACATTGATAATAATGTACCTGCTTCTTACATATCCAGTAAAAAGTATCAGGGATGCAAATGAAGCGAGAAGAGAAAATTTGATATTGGTTGCGTAATGTTTCTTTTCTTTCTTTTCAGAAAGATAAATGAACGAAAAGGGCAAGAACTATCAATTGCTAATTGTCAAGAAACAGTATTGTTCTAGCTTTGCTGGACGTCTTTCCATCCCTCAAGAAGTTACCTTCAGATACTGTTAATCGTTTCGAGGTGGATTTCTGGGTCGTCCACACCTGTCTCTATCGAAAACTGAACCGATATCTTCAGATTTTTTGATAATTCCTTGAATTAAAGCAAGATCCGGCAGAACCCTCGGTTTCAGGCACATCCTTCTACAGTACGAAGATCTATGAGACAAAATAAACTTTAAAGGAAAACGGCAGCCCAACTCCGAAACTGGACTCGAGAACAATGGAACAAAGCCTTTCGATTAGATAAATCAAAGTTTGGAGGTCCAAGAGAAAGTAGGATTTGTGGGAACGTGTCTGCAATCTGTAGTAAAGCATGGTGGACGTCAATCAGATACAAGCAGATTCTTTTTCACAGTGCATTTCTTCAGCACTCAATTGCATTCATCTTTGAACGTGACAATGATACAGAACAACCTGCCAATGCTTTTAAACGCAGAGCAAAAAGAGGTAAACTGCCAGGTTGATCAGGGTGGCCTCCACAAAGCCCCGATCATAGTGTTTTTTTAAATAGTTAAGGAAATGAATAACAACGAACAAACGTAACAAAACGAGATGCTCACTTATTTAGGACCAAGTTCCAGATGCTATTTTGAAAAAAATATATGTAGAAAATACTGTTTTTGATGTTGTCATCTAAATTTATCGACTAATCCACGATGCTTTGCCATTTGTCAATAAAAAGATTACAGAGGGAATCATTGGATAAAGCTCCATGTTTGGCTTTTCTTATTCTGATAGCTATCAGTTTCATTATATATAAGTTACGATCAACAGATGGCTGAAAGATGCCTGGTATATTTAAAGGACAATTTTTTTTCCCGACTTTAGATTCAGTCGTGTTTTGAACTAAATAAAAAAGGTGAAAAATATGAATACACTTACTTGTTCGAGATTCAAGAATCCCGTAATAAAAGAATTTTTTTTTTTCAGTAAATTGGCACATTAGTATCCGCTAATGTCTCGTTTCCATACAAATTCTGGCAAGCAAATAACTTTTCTCTCATCAGGTCGATGATAAAAATTCGACGAGAGTCGCTTAAATGTACGTGTAATTAGCATGCAGACATGATTCATAATAGCAGGGACAACCCTTCATTAGGGGCGGATGGATAGGTAATGCGGCCTTATGATTATTACAGGGACTCGAACGAAAGAAAAGCAAAGATGTACACACACAGGCCATGAGCAGATCCGCTGTGATTCATCCGCGATACGCAAGAGCGATTTTTTTTTCCACCACCGCATGGACCACGTAATCAACCGGCGTGGCGACTGAACTGGTACACGTGGTTTTCATTTAGCGACCGAAAGATGAAATAAATCAGACAGACAGCGACGGTTATTTTACGACGATCAGACACTCGATACACTGAAATTAAAACAAATGACGATGGTAAGGGAGAAAACGGATTAAAGTTATTGATCTCAATCTCTTTCACCCCGGACGAGTTAGGAATAAGCTTTGTCTCGTCCCCCAGACAAGGGTGTGGTATTCTTCTTCGCCCGTATGGACTGGGCATCATTCTACGGAAGAACAGTTTTGTTGCTAACCGAGAAACCCACTACAGTGGAATATCGCTTCTTGTAGTGGAGAGAGAGAGAGAGAGAGAGAGAGAGAGAGAGAGAGAGAGAGAGAGAGAGAGAGAGAGAGACTTGGACTGCCGTAGGAACGACACCCTTCCTCTTCCGTTTCCAGAGAAAAATCCCAAAGTAATATCTGTCCGTCTATCCACTGGCGGTCAATTACTGTGTTACGTCGAGGGGCTAAGCATTAGGCAAACCATCACCGACAGACGGCGGGTCCAAAGCCAGCTCAATTTTCTTAGAGACAAATAACATCCACTGCCGCAGAAACAAGAAAGTTACACACAAGGAGACATTCGTCAGGAATGAACCCTTTTAGCGATAGGGGATCACCGAAAAGTAGGTTTAGCAGCTACTTTTATTATTGCTGATAAGACGATTGGCAGAGCCACAAACCAAAACCGCTGATATCCACCGGAAGACCTGCTTCTACATTTTCTGCGACACTTTGTTCCATTTGGTTTCGATTTCTTCTCAGTATAGAGTCTCTAGCTGCTCCATCCATTAAGCCCACATTCATTTAGTCTACGTCCAACTAACCTTGAACCAACCCTGAAGTCCATTTGGCGATTGCCTGCTAAACTCTCGAGCATTCCTGAAGGTAGTAATCTTCGAGTATTATTCGCCATTTTCTGACGGTTTTACCGTTTTGTCTCATCTCTTTCTCGTGTCTGCAGTCCATATCTCTATGGTCTCGGATGTACCCCTTGGAGAAGAGTCTAGTTTTGAGGCGAATATATCTAGAAATCTATTTTCCACCCGTTCTCATTTACGTTACAATGACGAATACCGCCAGCGACTTATTTTTCGCAATTTATGGACAATTAATTTCTTTTTTTAAAAAAAGAAGCGTAGTAAGTACACTACGTCACGTAAAACTCGCAGCCTTTTAGCTAATAGCGCATGCGCAACACATTTTCGTAGCAGTACAAGTCTCATGGAAAGTAAGGTGGCAAGAGTTAGCCTCCTGTCTTCATGGATCATTCCGGGTATAAACATCATTCACATGCGTGGTTTAGGCGTTATCTTGTGCTTATTTACGAAATATTTAATGCATAAATAATATTTACTCGTCTATTTAGATATTTCTAAGGTGCGTTCATGCTAATTTCAATTACTGTACATATCAAGTTTTTTTCTAAGTAATAATCAGTGAACAAGTAGATTTTAAGCCTACGAAAGATATCGACCGCAAAGAAGGAACCTTACCGATGACGTCATATTCAGTAGAATCTGAATTCCAATCATAAAAACTTTAAAGGTTCAAGTTCCTACATCTGCTTTCTTGGTAGATCGACTTCTCTGCCTAGGGAAGTCCGTCTTCTGTTGCTGCTGGTGGCCTCGGTTCGAAGAAAGATGGTTGTTGTTGTGTTTTTTTTTTTTTATCTTTCTATAAACAAAAACTCTGAACCAAAATGTAACAGGCCGTGACGCAAGGAGAAGAAGCGAATGGCACACGGGGGTCAACAGTAGTTGGAAACTCGGCACGTGTCCCACGTGATAGCTTCCGGACGGCTTTCATTTGAACGCTCGACTCTATCAGTGATCCACAAGGCCGTCTCTGCACACAAGTCGCACGACAAAATTTGCCGACATCGCTTGTATTTAACGGCGCAGAGATCGTGTGAGAAGACAAACGAACTTCGCTCGGAAGATTTTAGTTTAGAAAAAATACAAACGATAGCGGTCTCGTGTTGATGGCTCAGTTTGTGACTGGCTGCCATTCAACCGGTAAGGCAAGACAGCGCCCCTAGCGGAGTGGGGAATATACTTCCGGTTTCCCCGTTCGAACAGCTCGAAATCAATCATCGACATTTTTCTTTTACAGTAGAGAGGTCACAAATGCAGTGAAGTATGGTATGTGGAGGGTCAGGGCCAGTTTGAGGAAAGCATGTCATCTAATTATTTCGGAGATCAACTGTACACAGAATTAATGGCAGCATAAATTGGGCTTTTGATTCATCGTTGGGCGCGGATTCACCTTCCGATAAGACGTAGGAATAGACGTCGGGGCACTGGCGGCCATGTCCCGGCCTGCACATATTTTTAATATAAACATTATTGTGGTCGTATGGAAGCTGGGAAGGTAAAATCAGGTGAATTATCGACGCCGGATATATATCTCAATTCTAAGACACGTTCACTTGCTGTAAATGTGAGCTAAGATTAAAAGGTAGTTAACTGGCTGGCTGGGAAACCGTGCTGGTCACACGGTGCGGTCAACCAATCTCGCGCTGACGCTACTGATATCTTCACTCAGCAGTTCACAGCTCGCCCGCCGAAGACCATGGAAATTCTGTTTCACAGGCTCCCAGATTTATTATTTGTTTATCTATTTTTTTTTTTAAAAAAAAACACTAACATTTATTAAAACCGTTTAAGAAAAGAAAAATAACTGATTTTAATAACAGAATTGCGAACTAAAAAAAGGGGGGGCAGAGAAAATAATACTTTATATTCTGGTGTAAATTAATGCTAAAATTAAATTAAGAGTCCTAGAGATAAATTTATTTTAATGTTACCTGTCAAATAGCTTTTAGCCAGTAGATTCATTTTAATAAATAATTAATGTAACATTAAAAAAGAACGATTTAGGTAGAAGAAAAAATGTCTACGATATTTAATAATTATATGCCAAGAATATTTTGTTCAATTACTAGTAATTGATGTATGTTGTTCCTCCTGCGAGCTCCCTACAACAAGAAGAAAAGGGCGAAAGATAATAGGAGAATGGTACAGAATCTATTAGAAACAGGGGTTTGGTAAGATCAGGGCACTGATTCAACCTGTGAGTGAGAAAAGCGTGCGCGCGCGCACACACACTCAAACACACACACAACACACACATAAACACACACACATAAAACACACACAACATTCAAACACACACACACGCACACACACACAAACACGCACGCACACACACACAAACACACATACGCATACACACACAAACACACGCACGCACAAACAACACACGCACACATACTCAAACACACGCAAACACACATAAACACACACAAACATACGCGCGCGCACACACACAAACACACACACGCACAAACAACACACGCACACATACTCAAACACCACGCAAACACACACGCACACACACAAACACACACACGCACAAACAACACACGCACACATACTCAAACACACACAAACACACACAAATAAACAACACACAAACATACACGCACACACACAAAACACACACACGCACAAACAACACACGCACACACACATCAACACACACAAACACACACATAAACACACACAAACACACACGCACACACACAAACACACACGCACAAACCAACACACGCACACACACTCAAACACAAACACACAAACAAACACACGCACACACACAAACACACGCACGCAAACAAACAACACACGCACACATACTCAAACACACCAAACACACATAACAACACACAAACATACGCGCGCGCACACAACACAAACACACACGCACACACAAACACACACACGCACACATACTCAAACACACACAAACACACACATAAACAACACACAAACATACCGCGCCGCACACACACAAACACACACGCACACACTAAAAATACACACACAACACACGCACGCACACACACAAACACACACGCACGCGCACGCGCACACACAACTCAAGCAACCACAACAAACCAACATAAACACACACGCACGCAAACGCACACAAATAAACAAACACGCACAAAACACACAAACACATACTCAAACACGCGCGCACACACACACACAACACACTCAAACACACGCACAAACACACAAACACACGCAGGCACACACAAACAAACAAACAAACAAAACAAACACACACCACACACATTTCAAACTCTATCGCCTGAGCAAGCAGGGGAATTAGAGTAGAGACAAGGGAGGGAATTCTCTCTGAATGTTATGCAGACGGAAGTCCATGACGTCACCACCTGCCATATGGTGTAGAATCACCATCGTCTGACGTTTTCTCTGCGGATATTGGCCTAAGAGAGGGGCACTAATGAGAAGCTTGGCTGGAGGTGGCGCCACCCTGGTTATGTGTGTAAATCTTGAAAATCTGCACGGCCACAAGAAAAACTGGCTTGTGTTCGCCCATCACCGCCAGAATTTCCGACAAACGAAAATAGAGAGAGAGAGAGAGGAGAAATATAAGCTATCTAGTTTTGAATAATCCGCACTCCCCAGAGGAAGAGTCTGATTTCACGAAGCACTGGTTTTAATGTTTGCCTGTTGGTGGAACTGAAACAGACGTCGTCAGGCGAGGAGGAGAAATATACAAAAAACAAGCAAACCGCGAGACAGATCAGTGACAAGAAAGAACTTTCGGGTTAAAAAAACACAAACAAAAACAATCGCTCGGTAATAACGGATCAAGTTTAATTCTTAATGAACACTCAGGATGACAAATACTGATTTTATCCATCCAGGTAATAAATTTTTAATACTCAACCTTCTCACGTGTTTTTTTTTCTTTTTTTTTGTGTGTGTGTCTTATCCGGGTCCCTTTTTCGAACTATATTAGGGAGACAAAAGCTATTAAGAATACCCGGATTGAAATCAACCGTTTAAAGCAGAGAAATATTATTTAATATATTTGAAAAAGCTACCGAGGCATGGAAAGAAATAGAAGACACAATGCAGTATAGACAAGAGCCGATTGTTCTAAGGTTTTATAAGACGCTTAACATCCGTCAGAAACGAAAAGTAAACAAGCATATGTATGTATTTGTCGGTAGATATAGAACAAAACAAGCAAAATCCCCAAATAGACATGGCCAGGTAACATTTCAGGTAGGCGATGCTTTCAATCACATTCTGTTATAAAAGCGGCACTGTTTAAGGAACGAGTTAACCAGCAAGACACACACATCACCGCCCACAGTTGCTCCGATATTTACCAATGACGGCGATCTCTCGATGCTTATACGTTCCAGTTGCCAGCCTTAGAACGTATCATGAACGCTTTCCTGCTGCCAAGCAATTGCCTTCGAACGAACTTTCTTTGCCCTTTGCGCGCCGGGTACAAAATTTGTTGTTTTAATTCATGTCCTGCCATGTGTCTCATCTCAAATCTGTGCAGTTTATATAATCCAAATGGAACTATTGCTGAAAAACTGGCATAATCTATATCAGTGTTTTCATTGCTTAACTGATAATAAATCTAATCGATGGGATTTCAGAAATCTACACGGGACATTTGGAAAGGCAAACAGAGGTATAAAATCACAAAAGAAAATAAATAAAGCAATAAATAGTATACTGTCAAGTTTTAGTTAAAAATAGAAAGAGTATTTAACTGAGAGAGAATAGCGAATTAGTTTAGTAAGTAAGCAAAGTTTGGAAGCAATAACCAAAGAATGCTTGAGAATATAACAAACGAGATCTCACCAACACATCCAATGATGTCAATTGTACATATCCATTATGATGCATCTTATAAATTATTTGTTAATGAATTTTCGTAATTTCCCTTCTCTGTTACAGAGAACTGTTGACATGTCAATACGGCTATAGTGTTCATCGTTTGAACGTTAGCTTTACTTTTTTTTAAAAAATGCACAAACTACTGCTACTGTAACACGTACATACAGAATCTTTATATGTGTAGGGTATTTAGCTGGCTTTAAATCGCCACGTGTGTAATCATGTTTTACGTATGTTATGCGTGATGAGGAGGGAATGAGCCTGTCCGTCTGTGTTAGTAAAAATTGGATCGGGTGATCTTACGGATTGATTTTGAGGGCTTTGTCACCGATATTCTCTGAAGAGAAAGTCTTGTCAACTTCATCTTTAATGACTGACATTAAGAACTAAAGAATCTCTTTACATGGTATATATACATGGTATTTGCTACCTCTTACATCCAGTGGCAGGTGTATACCACACGCTCTCCAATTTCCTCCCACATCTGAATATGAAAAGTTCTGGTGTGGACATTCGTCGCGTACCTGTATCCGTTGAGAAAAGAAATAGAAGATCATTTAACTATTCATCACCTCGCATAACCGAAAAACGGCATTACGGAGCTACCAACTGAGAGGCTGGACAGTTTGCTTCTCCGTGTCGGCTATTAAAGATAAAGTAATGGTAACTTTCCATGCAGTTGAACAGCACGTGTTTTAAAAAGTAGTTATAAAAAAAAGGTTATCACTGGGTGAAGACAGCAATAAGGGAACACACAAGAACATGTAAACTGAACGAAAGAATAAACCGGAGTGCCATACCATTTTGGGGAACAAGACATTTCATTCCATACGAGATTTCTGGGAAAACCATTTCGGTTGAGGAAGAAGAGACGGAAGATTAGCTTGAATAGATCCAACTTGACTATAAAATCATCGAGAGAATGCTAATCGCAAACCCTATTATTGAAATTATAACAATGTTATAGGCGATATGCTAAAATTAGAACTATATAGCAATGTCTGACAATTTCCCATCACACTTTTAGTAGAACTAACAAAGCAAACCACGTTTCGGCGATCTTTCCCTGTCGCCATCATAAGATTTGTTTAGGTGTACGACGATGTCAGTTAATTTTCAGTAGACTTTTTAATTGTTTTCGGATACCAACCCGCTGACTCCAAAGTATTTCTTATGTCAGAAAAACGATTTAGCTCACCGCACCACGCTAAGCTTTCGGATATCCATACTTCACCAGCAGTTAGTTATTAGAGGTACCAATATTCCACTGACCTCAAGATTGGGTTTGCTCGGTGTGTTGACTTTTCATCGTGTTGCTGACGATCAATGTCCATTTGCCATGGTGATTGCATGACCGTGAATTTTTTTAATTGACTAAGATTTTCTCATCTTCTGCGCTCTTTAATAATTTGGCGTTGCATCACCTCTTTGTTCCATCGATACATTTCTTACTACGATAGAGTAAACCTTGAAAGACAATGGGTCTTGTTTTGGGGATTAGACGTGTTAACTGATTTAATGTCGCGGCGTTTTTGTAAATAACTCATATTGAATTCCTCGCAGAGTGGGGCCAGACGTTCGGAAGTTCGCTTAATGTATGAAAAACAAACGTCTTGTATTCTGTTGTTGTTGTTGTTGATTTGTCTGACTCTATTGTCTTTTTTTTGACAAATTATGCAAGATAGCAGGTGCTCGTTTTTCTGTCTTAACTTTACACCTTGTGCACATTATTTTTGTTCTAAATGAAGGACATTTAACTTTTTCTTTCTTGATTCCCAGGTGGTGACTAGAGTCAAGAGTGGAAGTAATGCCCTGTATGTCTTATATACCATTTGCTCCTTTTCTCGGAAAATGGAAAATAGAAAATCCTTTAAAAAGGGGAAGGGGGAATAGTGTGATATCTCTTTTCATATTTATGGTTAATTTGCTGGCTCGGCGGGTATTCCTTAGCCCATTCTTACGTTTCTTGTCTGCAGTTGATTCTTTCAAGTATTTCATATATAGATTTGCCAAAATAGAGAAGGGAAGAGAAGACAGATTCTGCTGTTACAAAAAGGCCGCTACTATGAACAGTAGAGTCTATAAGGTTCTCTACGAAATGGGAAGAGTTTCGAGTGTATGAAGCACCGCGCTCAGCTAGAGGCGCCAGAATCTTCTAAAGATGTTTTACCAGAAGATGCCACGGTAATCCATTGCGACCCGCTATGGTATTTCGGTGACTTACTAAACGTGTAAACCTTAGGAAAACTCTACATATGACGACGCGGTTTGCTGTAGGACCGCAATGTGCGCCTGGCGATATGACGTCATATCTTCCCAGAGCTTCATTTTACTCTTCTTTGAATAAATGGTTTCTTAGACACTTTCTTAAACCTTTCACTTTGTAGATGTTCTTGGATCTTGCTCTGATATTCTTTTTTGTTTAATTACAACTGTATATTGCCCTATCAGCTGGGAAGACTATTATAATATTCTTGTCCCTTTCGATGTAGAAATATTGTTGTGCATACTTTTAATTCGTCAGCAGAGTTTTATGGTATCTGTTTCTATAGCGAAAACAATATCCAGTACAGGTAGCGTGTTTGGTCTTAATGCAAAGTCTAATCCCATAGATAGCGCCTTCTCTTCGAGCAGTGTCAGAGGATGGCCTCTGAGACTCGTCACATAGTTACAATAGTAGAAAATGTTATGCATGGTCAAGCGATTGCCATGTCAAATAGACAAGTTGTGCCATCACTGGCTGTAAACATCTTGGCTATAAATCAAAAGTGAAAAGGGCGATTCACGCGGCTATGAAACACCCAAAACATCGAGCAAGAACGGTGTTGAGGTCAATGGAAATGTGGCGAATTCTGATAATAGATAGAACGGGTTAAATGCCCCAAAACCTACTATTTGACTGGGCGCTGAAGAGGAAAAAACCTATACATTATAGCAGTTTTAAAATTGCCCACTTCAAAATAACTACTACAGTTTAGCATTATTTCACACTTGGTCATTTTAGGATTATACAATGATGCTGGCGACAGGGAAAGACCTTTAAAACAGCCGATAATGACACAATACAGAAGGTAGGTCAGCTTTCTGCCGACACCCAGTCTCAGCCAGAACATAAATACAACATAATATCTGTGTGAGCAGCGGAAAAAAGAAAGGATACGCACAACACTTCGCTAAATAATAAACTAAGGATTTTTAGTTAGGGGTGATATTTAAAAAAAATACAATGGAATTTACAAATACCACAGTTACACTGTATACAATTTATATAAATGATTCAATGACTAGTTGAAGGCACACAACACTAAATAAAAAATACGTAAGTCAGGATTATGCAAAAACAATTAAAACAAATTGATCTTATGTTTACTTCAAGCAAACCCTCTCGCTCATTCTCTCTCTCTAGCTCTCTCTTCTATCTCTCCATCTCTCCCCTCTCGCTCTCTCCATCTCTATCTCTCTCTTCTAATCTCTCTCTCTATCTCTCTCGCCTCTCTCTCTCCTCTCTCTCTCTCTCTCTCTCTCTCTTCTCTCAGTCTCTCTCTCTCTCTCTCTCTCTCATCTCTCTCTAGCTCTCCCTCTCTCTCTCTCTCTCTCTCAATCTCTCCCCTCTCTTCTCTCTCCATCTCTCCCCTCTCTTCTCTCCATCTCTCCTCTCTCTCTCTCTCTCTCTCTCTCTCTCTCTCCTCTCTCTCTCTCTCTCTCTCTCTCTGCAAATCACTTCTAAACTGAAGGGCAATACAAGGTTTTAAGCAAATTTTCTGGATCTCGTTTGCTCTAGATTTCTGTCCACCCAAAGCCGGTGAAGACGGTTCTGCCAGTTTAGTTTGATCCACACCTAGTATTGTCAAACATCAGCTCCAGCAATTCTTTTCTCTGTTTCTCTTTTAAAAAATAAATAAGCTAAATAATTCTTTTGTTCTACCTTATATCGCACCGTCGATCTTCGTGTATACATGGTTTATCTAAAATTCGCCGTACGCTCCGAGGAGCTGCTGCGACAGCATAAGGATGTGTTACATCGAACGAAGTTCACAAAAAAAGCCGGACTTGTGGAGCGTTGGGCAGCCATGTTTAAAATTGTCTGAGGGGGTTGACGCCGACAGCTAAGGTGCTTAGATGGCACACGTTCAGAGGGCCCGCCAAGACGTGTCAGCCTTCCCACGAAGGAGAACCGGTTCACAATGCATTCCGGCTGGAAACGGACTCGCAGCAAACTCGGCTCTCTAAGCTTCTGTTTCGAAACGATCGTCGGATACGGTTCAGCCACCTCACCCGTGCAAACGTGGGGAGGTGAAGCAAAAGAATCTTCGAGGGGAAAGAAAAAAAAAAAAGAAAGATGTGTTCCGAAGTATGCCAGTCCCCCGACCGACATACCTTTCCGCTTGCCAGTTATCGCTCTCGCCCTATTTCCACCGGCTCGTAAAACAAAAAACAAAAATTCTCTTCCTGCCTCCAAAACTAAAGAGCTCCACAAAGGAGACCAACGACGCGCATCTCTCCTTGTTAAAATTCCGCCGGCTTCGCAGATAAGCCTGGCGCTACAACCGACAACTCTCCGAAAGTTCCGTCGGTCCAGCCCCTTTTTGTCCAACTTTTGCATGCCACGAGGGGAGAGGGGAAAAAAAACACAAACTAAGCATCTGAAAAGATCAGGGAACCGAAGACTTACTGGGAAGCCTAGGGAATGTTTGTAAAAGGGCCATTCATATAATTCACTGTTTGTTTTTTTTTCGCACCTACGAGAAAATCCACGGATTACACACGCGCACACACACACACACACACACCACCACACACACACACACACCACACACCACACACACACACACACAGGGATCGCTTTCTCAAAAAAAACTAACTAATCTAACTGAGTTTCGTGTTGACGTCAGCCTGGTTTTGCTTTCACCAACCGGTGTTTTTTAAAGAAAGTAAACTGTATCACTAAGCAAGTAGGATACAGGCCGATGAAAATTAAGCTGGCCAATGGGATAACAAAGGACATCGCCTTGACTCGACTGGCTGCAGGTAGGTAGGTCATGTCTAGAACGGCAACAGGCGGTATTCCACACTTATTGGTTTCCCGTCTGACACAAAGCAGACGTGGCATCGATGATTCAGTCCAGATAATAGACGTCGTCCGATCCTCCCCGCTTCGCAGCCACTTGTTTGTTGTGTTGTGTTTTTTTTTTTTTTTTGTCAAAAAAGAAAGTTCGTTTCATAAAAAAAAAACAAAACAACAATAAGAAGCAAACCACTAACCCAGTTTGTAAAAGTCCTGGAGTTATTCATCAGTCTAGTCCCCGTGTGTCACACCTGAGGTATTTCTCGCCGGCTTGGGCTTTGTTCGGGATAAAGGTCGAGTTTGGTGAAGGACATCCACTGAGATTTAGCACTAAAGGTCGGGGCGGAAAACAAAATGAGTTCGTTCTTGCTGAAGATGACCTTTGTTACATAAATCACAGAAGGTCGGGCCGAGAGGGGGAGAGAAACGCACGGGACTGATAATGTATGTCACCATCGTAAATAACCTCGCAACTTCTACTTAGTAGTATCGCGTTTCTTCTCCTCCTTTTCCTGCCCGGTTCCGTTTTCAAACCTAACCGGAATAATCTGTGGCGCTCAAGAAAAAAAAAAAAATTTTTAAAGAAAGAAAAAATGTAATGCTGAGGAGGCCAATTAAAATTGTTGTAAACACCTGGTCATACAGAAAAAGAAAATTAAAATGATGATGCTATGCTTCATTTGGAAAAATGTTTCATGTTTTCTAATTGTTGGCATCATTTTGTTTATGCAATTTGTCATCTACAGTCTAAGGGAGATAATTGATACCATAAACCTCTGAAGCTACAATCTTTTCTTCTAATTATAAATAATTACTGTTTTTCAATAGATTTCACAACGAAAACCTGATTCGCTTTTATATATTTCTTTTTCGAATAACTGCGAGACAAGGGTAATATTTTACATCAGCATTGCAGTGGTTTAGTATAATTGAATCTAAATTAAAAATTAGAGAATTTTTCGAATACGCGAAACAATGAAGCATAAGCAAGTAAATAATAAATAAATACATTAATAAGAAAATATAAGTAAATTAAAACACCAGTAGAATTAAGCTTTCAAGATTATCTTCATTCATTATTGCCAATAACTAATAATCCAATCTTCACCGAGAGCCAAAATCGTCTGACTGGATGAACTCAACTCTGCCGGTCTCTTTCTATAATAAAATGATTTAATCTCTTTAAGTTTAATACAATTCTGAATTAATATATCTGTGCAGAGTTTATGTAAGGCGTTCTACTGTTCTTCTGGTTCGTAATTAAATTATTTCACATGAGTATGTCTATTTTTTTGTAATTGCAATGTTTCAAATTAAGAAATTGTTATTTTCTCAACTTTTATGTCGATCTGTTATTAATGACAATTTTTTAAAAGAAGTTGTGGGAAATTACTCGAAGGACATAGGAGGATCGGATGGTGGTGGTGGTCAAAGAGAGCTCCTGCCTATATGGAACACTTCAGTCCATCAGTAAGTTTCCTAAATAACTGATTTCGAATCTGAGTGAATTAAATGTTTATAAAATAATAATCTTCGGTTTAAGTAAAACGATCTCGTTTCTGTTTTCTTTTTATTGTTAAAGTACAGCTGCCTTTGTCAGAAAAACCATTCGATGACCGCTTATCTGCCCTTGTGCTGGTTCCAGACCTTAGAAGTATCGACTCTGCAACATATTTTTGCATCATTGGGTCATTATTTCTTTTAAATTTTCTTTTACACCCCCTCTGATTTACTCTCAGCGAAGGCCTTTTCTTTACAGGTTTTAAAATCATCCCTTCACTCATTTAAGTTTTACCTAAAACTCCTTTACGATTATTAGAAAAAAATCGAAGTGATAGAGATAATAGATAAACAAAAAAATGAATGTATTAAGCATAAAAAAGCAAGTTATGTATCTAGACACTTTCTAACATGCCACGTTTTTCTTTTAAAATATTAATTTTAAATACGCCAGATTAAAACAATGGATAAGATAGCGTTGCTTACTGTCCACCTTTCTTTCACTCCAGTATTGGTTCTTAGAGAAAAGAGTGCGCACATGGGAAATAAGAGCCACGCAAACTTCACTTAAGGTCGTTCATTCGTTGGCAGAGTTCGAAAGTAATCTAGCAACTAATAGGAATTATTTATGCTATGCTTGGCATTGAAAGCTAACAGGTGTCAGAGGAGATTAGCTAAGCTGCACTAAATAACTGACTAGAGAAGTCAGAACAGTAACATAGGAATATTACAAGTTACGGCTAAGACTTATCTTGTTTGAGATCCTTTCATGGCCGTTCTTGTCTTTTAGACTTCAGACTAAAAATTACATGGAAATCTAGAGACATCAGAGCGCACACGCAGAGGAATCATCACTTTTCCATTTCCTATACCTTCTGAAAATCTAGCACAGCTATAGATGACTTCCGTTTTAATAAAGGTTGTTTTCATTTTTTTCATATTCAGTTTATATGGCACCAAAAGCCAATTTAAGACATTTCTTGTTTAATGGAAACACTTAATTCTGCTAATGTATAAAGACGGAATACGTTTTGCACTGCAGTGGGTTATTTAAATAATTAACCTTGAAGTTGAGATATCATTTAGATGCACTGTCACATTTTTTTAAGTAGACAGACAATTAAAAAAAAAATTTTTTTTTTTTAAAATTTCATTAATTATGGCAACTTATTTGCGGTAATCGCGGGTTCATAAATATCTCTTAACGCTTTCGCCTTTAAGAACTTAAAGCCAGCTGACTTACACAACAATTTGCCAGAAAATTCGAGTAATCGTTCAAATTTGTTAGATAAGGAAGAGTTGAAAAAAGATTGGTCTGGAAGCTGCCTCTCAGTGCTATACCAACGTCTTTTGAATATGTAAAGAAGCCTGCAAATTATCGTCAAAAATTATCCACAAGGCAAAATGTTTCCTTTTTTTTTTTAAAAAGAAAAATACCATTAATACTTGCTCGAGGTGTGTGACAGTCGATGATTCATACCTTTTAAGCTTTGCAGAGTTCCTCCTCACAGTGTGCACCAACAAAAACCAAAAAAAAAAATACTCGTGCATTGGAGAATTTCATTTTTTTTTCTATATCCATAATTTATCGCCGAGTGAAAGAAAAACAACGAACTAGTTTTGCCATTATCGCATGCGTAATTCATAAAGTGCAGCCATAGTTTACTACTGTCTCACGAAGAAAGTGACGCGAATGTATTTAGCCGCCGATGCCAAACAAGATCGTGAACTCGCCCTGAATCTTGTGGCATCACCAGATTATTCGCTTATTTCGAGGCGCCAAACCATGAATAAATAGAGGATTTTCCCCCGATAAAATAGCTACTGTGTTTAAATGGATTTATTATATACATTATATATATATTATAAAAATAGTTCTGATTTAATTAACATGTGAGTTTTAAAAATGTCTGTTCAGATGTGCTGTTGTTACCTTTTTCCTCATTTTTTTGTTGAACATTTTATCTCCTGTCAGAAATATCTTGGACTGCCATAGAATTCGCGACTTTCTTAAGTGTGTTGACTCGAAATTTTAATTATTTGTTTAAATTATCAAATAAAATTACAGGGAAAAAAAATGCCAAGCGTTTTCGTTCTTGTGAAGTTGCGACTCGCTTTCGACCGTGATCTGTCGTCATGTCACGTGACGACCGATCCACCAACCACGGCAGGCGTTTCTCCCCCCGTCCCACCTCCGGCCGTCTTTTTGGAAGTGTCTTTCCTCTAAAAAGAGGGTCAGCTCGCGTCGCGAAAATGGCGTCTGGCGCGGCGCGGTGGCGCCCCCTGCCCGCTGATCGCAGATGCGAACGAGTTCGGGCGCACCGGCGGTCCTCTGGCACTCGGAATCGGACACAAGCGGAGGGCGAGTACAATCGCGTGCAAAGAGAGCCGGAAGCACCGGGGTAAGAACGCGTGACAGCTGCATGTGACGTCTCGTCTCGTACGCTCTCGCAGACCGCCGGCGGTGCTGGAGTCGGGGGTTAGGGTTGACCCTAAAGGATCTAGCAGCATCTCCGCGGAACTACTTCAGATAAAGAACTCGGTTTCCGTCAGCTTTAAAAAAGGGGAGAAAAGAAGAGAAAACTTTAAGCCGTTTGCTCGTGAATGCAGAGTTTGTTTGTTTTTTTCGTGGATGATTCAGAACCATCGAGGTAAGAGCGCTGTCTTAAGTCTGTAGGGCAGACGGCTAAGAACGAAACAGTCGTGGAAAAGCCGAAATTCCTTCACCGCCCGAGCCAGGCCCGCTTTTGATTCCTTGTTCTGTTGCTTTTTAAAGTTTTTTTTTCCTACACTACAAGTTTCGATTATTACTACTTTTGTTTCCTTTTGACGGAACACTTTTCACTAAAGGCAAAGCTGGTGCAGGTATTTAGATATTTGAGGCGGATAGTAACTAAAATATTGAATTTTTTAAAATTAATTTTAATTATTTTATATTCATGAGGAATCGTAAGCGCTTATTATAATCTTAACTGAATTTCTCATAGCGACAAATTTAAATAGCATTTTTAAATGAATTTCAATTTAGATTGTTTTAAATACCTTAAAGTTTAAAATTAAGCAATATTTTTTTTTCTTTTTCCATTTACTTGCAGTAAAAGATAAAAAAAGACAAATTTTCAGATTAAAGAGAAATATGAATGCAATATTTTGCATAGCGAATTTATGGTTAGCTCAGCTTAATGTAAAAAGGAATTTGCATTTGGCTGTTAATGTACAAAGTGAAATTTTAACTCGTGAAAAATTTAATTAACCGTAAACTTTATTTTGAAATTTATTTATATACTTATTTTAAACAAAGCTTACAGGCTTAGCCAAAAGTGTGCGCCACCCTAGAAATAACAGTAACAAAATCCAGACTCCGACCGTATCCATGATCCCTTCTCTAAATGCCTGACTACTACTAGCCGAGTCCCCTCCCCCAAGCCCCGGGTCGTCGCCATTTATAAGGTGCTTTCGGAAATCACGTGTTTGCCTGTCACATTTCACAGCTTTGGTCAGTTTCCCTTTAAGTGCGGGAAACTACAAAGCGGCGCGCGACGTTAACTTGACGTTATTATGCAAATTCAGCACGTGGCTTGATTCGACTCAATCAAGCAAATTTAGAGAATTCCAAGGAGACCAAAACCTTTGGCTGCGGCTGGAATACGTTATTATTCTAACACTTTGCTGATGTTCATTAAAAACAATGAAAAATTGCGGCGCTAATTTTTTTTTTAAGTTAAGTTGCTGAAGGTGCCATCGGACGCAGCAGTTTGCATCAGCAGTTTCCTCCCCCTTCCCCTAGCGACCGACTCCAAGGTAAGTGGTCGTATGGTGGTGGCCTGAACGTATGAAGACACCCTGCTACACCGTGGTGCGAGCGAGACTTTCTGTCAGTGGCAGATTGAAAGTGACGGCAGGCGCGTGGAATTCTGGGGATGCGTACGATTTACAAAAGATGTGGGAAATAATAGTATTCAGAAAGAAGATCCGCGATCTGTCGCTCATCTGGCGAAAGATATATTTCAGAAATGATTAGTTGTAATCTGAGTGTACCGGAAAGCATGTTTTCTCAAGTTTCCCATAAACGCTTTTATAAAGAACGAACCTAGTTATTTCTATGAAAGAAAAAAAAATCGACATTTTTTATTTATTAACCTACAAAGGGAACTTGCAGGGAGTAAAATATTTTCTCTGGGGAAAGCAATAGGGCACTTCTCACCTCTTCTGCCATCGGTTAGGTGGCTAGCTGGCTACCTCGCATCACCATCGAACTTTTCAGGTTTTTAAATTGATTACGAAAAGTGATGGGTGCTTCGCTCCACCCTAAAGAGGAAAACAAATATCCATTTGAATAAACGATACTAAAGATTAGAAAGGATAATCTCACATGAAGACAAATAGTTACGATATTTGCACTGTCCTTTTGAGGTTTTCATTGCACAAAATGCTGGTAATAAATCTAAGGTCAAGATGAACAAAAGTCTTAAGCAGTAATAGCGATTATTTAAAAAAAATATTAGTGATCTGTAAATGACAGTGGAACTGTTATTTTCCTTTAGTAAGGTAGATTATTTCAAGTTGTGCAGACTGAGATTTTAATTCTGTATTAACGGTTACTGACAGCTGAAGAGTGTAAAATATCTCCTTTATTTATATTTGTCATTATTTCTGTTAGTACAAGGGAAATAAATATTCGGTGTCGATTATTTCATCGTGGTGTGTCAATAGTTGAATAAATAGCGGACTGGTAACAGATAGATGAGCATTTTTCTGTTTATTTATTTCACCTATTTTAGAAAACCGTCGAGAAAAACAAACAAACAGAGAAAGATAATATACCTGTGACCTACGCTGTGAGGGGAAAGACGGAATAAATAAAAAAGAGAAGTTGGATAAACGTCGGCAGAGTTGACTGAATTCGGCTTCTGTGACGCAAACAGGACAAACATCTGCTGATCCTCGACGCTTGCCTTTGTCAAAGCGCTAAGCCAGGTGTGTTAATTAAAGGTTGGTCAGGCTGGCGCAGGCCACTGGGCCAACAGAAGACGTTGCAAAGAAAGTGTCTCTCTACCTCTTGCCACCTGGGGATTTTCCAGGGAGGGGAGGGGAAGGGGTCGGGCTGAGCATTGTAAGGCAACAGTTGTTGTTCGGTTGTGAATAACACGAGACCTGGGACCGCGTTCGTTGGCGTAGGCACCACTCGTTTATTTGTGACCTGCCGATTTTCTAACCTGCCCTCCGACACCCTCATTACCGTATATAGATCCACACATATAATAATATACCGCTCCTCGGTCCGGCTTGGAAAAAACCGCCATCGGCTATTGCCAAACAGTTCAAATTTAGGCTCACCTGCGAAAGGCACCGTCTTCCGGGTTCGGTTATCTCGCTGTTTTCTTTTCTGCTGCCGATTTCGTCCCTGCCATTTTTGCTGCCTTTCTTCAGGAAGGGCTTTCGGGCAGATACACACTTAGTGAGACCGCTTTTCGCTAATCTGTATCTTATTGTTCTTCGAGAAACATTAACACCTGTATTTGCAGCTGGTTCAATCGCAAGATCGCTGCTGGCTCATTGTCTGTCAGGTAGAGAACATACACTGAAGTAGTTAACATCGCTTTTGAAGAGTCTGGCATTACTTCCCTGACCGGTTATATTTCCAACAGTACCACTTTCGAGTATCCTTTTCAGACTCTTCCGAACGGTTCCATCTGCACCATGAAGTAGCCATCACTCACTAAGACTAGGATTTCTAAACTCTTTTCCTGCCATATTTCCTCCCCAAGAGCAGTAGTGTTCACCACCCTACAAGATATCGCTGCCTATACTTCTGTCGTTCTTTTACGTGTGTGGCACTTTCTGACTGCTCACGTGACAACCGATTATCACATGACCGTATTATGGAGCATTTCATTCTTGCACACGAAATGCGATTTCGTCACGTGTTACTGTATTCGTATTTTATACCCAGTTATTTTTCGTTGTTTGTTTCCAGAATTATTTCCAATAGTGTAAATTGTGCGTATGTTTGTGTGCGCGCGCGCATAACGCAGCCCCCAACTCCATGGCTTTCGTTTTGCTTCGCCGTAATTGAAGCAAAAATTAAGTGACCTAACCAGGTCACACACCGTCAGACCGACATCTGATACATTTACCACGAAAAACAGAAGCATACGAAATTGAAAGTAAAACAAAATGATTATTTAAAAAAAAAAAAAAAAACAACTGTCCAAAATGGACGGAAAAATATTTTGATCTATCTTTTCGTTGCTTGAGATTTAAAGCACATGACGTCGATTGTAACCTCGTCTATACATCACGTGACATCGATTGTAACCTCGTCTATACATCACATGACGTCGATTGTAACCTCGTCTATACATCACATGACGTCGATTGTAACCTCGTCTATACATCACGTGACATCGATTGTAACCTCGTCTATACATCACATGACGTCGATTGTAACCTCGTCTATACATCACATGACGTCGATTGTAACCTCGTCTATACATCACGTGACGTCGATTGTAACCTCGTCTATACATCACGTGACATCGATTGTAACCTCATCTATACGTTTAGGTAAGAATTACTGGTGCTGGCCAGTAGTCCTCGTGGTCTACCTTTGTGGAGCAGAGGGGGAGAGTTTAAAAGAGAAAAGTATCGAAGCAGAAAGAAACTATTCTCATTTCTGTTTTACTCTCTTTTTTTTGAAAATTTATGTTAAAAGAAAACTACTTTGACAAAATTCGAGTAGCAAACTTTTTTCTTTTTATCATTTTTGAAAAAAATCTCCTTTTAGTAAACAGAAATAGAATCCACTCCATTAACATTGTGTGGTTATTTAACATAATCCGCCTATTTACTCTTACAAGAGAGAGAGAGAGAGAGGAGAGGGGGGAGAGAGAGCGAAAGAGAGAGAGGGATGACGTCAATACAGAGACACAGCCACACACACACACACACACAGAGAGAGAGAGAGAGAGAGATATGACGTCAATACAGAGACACAGACACACACACCACACACACAGAGAGAGAGAGAGAGAGAGAGAATGACGTCAGTACAGAGACACAGACACAGAGAAAGAGAGAGAGATATGACGTCAATACAGAGAAACAGACACACAGAGAGAGAGATGACGTCAATACAGAGACACAGACAAGAGAGAAGAGAGAGAGAGAGAGAGAGAGAGAGAGAGAGAGAGAGGAGAGAGAGAGAGAGGGATGACGTCAATACAGAGAACAACACACACAACACACACAGACGAGAGAGGAGAGACAGAGAGGGAGAGACGAGAGCTGAGAGAGAGAGAGAGCAGAGAGAGAGAGAGAGGAGAGCGCGAGAGAGAGAGAGAGAGAGAGAGGACCAAATGGCTGTTATCAACTCACAGTCATGTAATACATTAAAATTATTTCCGACATCTGTGAAGAAAACTTCGGACGAAACGTCGCAAACTCTGCATTAATCCGAGTTTCTCAGTTTTGATTAGGTATTGAATATTTTATGTAATACTATGCCAGAGATATTCTATTCCATTCCTTGTATTTAATTCTTTTGCGTTTTTTTCTTTAAAAAAATCAACAAACATTGCTTTTAGCATCAGTCCATTGTTCTTTTCTTTTCGTGGGCGAACATTTAAGAAATCCTTAGAACTGGCAGACATGTTGATCTTATGTCCGCTACTTTGTTCTGCCTACCTATGTTTCAAACTATCATCGCGTCGCTATCAGCTGCACGTCCAAACCGAAACAGCTTTCATCAATGTGGAGTATCACGACAGCCAGGGTAATTTGTAAAAGTAAATTTTACCAGTTTGTTCGTTTCGTTCCATCTTTTTTTAAATGGTTTTATAAAGAACCGCTGAATGACGAACTGGTTTTTGCTTTCCAAAGCATAAATAATATTGTTAGTTGATGGGAACTGCACCCTCTCATCTTTTTCATTAAAATAAATGAGAATTTTGCTGATATAAATGGATAAGCTCTTGCTTTAAGTTGTACTGTTGATAATCCATTTTACTAAAGGTGCAAAGCGGATCTGGAATCACTACAATAAAAGTATTTTATTGGGTTTCTACAGTGTACATTCACTGATGTATGGAAATATAGACTGCTATTGAAAAGATGTACAAAGGGTCAATTTCGTGTGCTACTAACCTTGTTCAGTATAGTAAAGAATTCTATATATAGAAACAGAAACGTGGCAAATCTTTTTTTCGCTGGAAAACAGTGCGCCTTTGCTTGTTTAGGTCACTCAGTTTTGGAGATGGGAATTTTGTGAATTCTACGACGTTCTTTAAACACAAAAACAAGCTTAGTCTAAGTTCTGTAGAACTCTGTAATAGGAAAAACATTATCGTTAATTAAAATAAAAAATATCAAAGGAAAATCGTAAAACTTTCCACTTTAAGAAACAAAAAGAAAATCAGGGTTAATCTCTGAATAAGTCGATTCACCTAATCGGTGTTAGTAGTATGACGTGCACCTTGTAGACTTTGTTTTACGTAAGTGGCACCGCAGTATGTTGAATGTAGGAGTCTGGACCCGTTACGAAGCGGATATAATACACACTATGACCAAGACGAAAAAGTTAGTATTTTTTTCGTTCATGAGGAAGTGAGAAATTATACTGTTGCGATTACTCGCCAAAGTGTTATCCTCCTCCACGAGGCCATTACTATAACTCTTCATTTTTTTAAACGAGGGAGAAAACAGACGTGGCCAGATGGTGAAAAAGAACGAAAAGAAGGCAACTTAGGAAAGTATGTGTGCCAAACTTAGCCGACCCCGAGGACGTATCGAACTCGGGCTAGCGATTCAGTAGCCTACCCGTAAGACCGCAGACCGTCCCTAAATGGAATCGCAATAAATCTGGATGGGGTACTAACCGGATGAGTGTACATACTATGCTATGTCCATGTTGAAAATAACGTTAGTCGGGAATTCGGGCGCATTGCTATTCTGAGATGTTTTGGCTTTGCTTTCTATTGGAACCATGACCGTTTAATATACAACAGAAAGGGCTATAGCACTTTCGTCTAGAGGCACAATAATCTACAAGAATTTGATCTAATTTGAAATCATTTTACCACGTCCATACTGCTTCTGCCCACTTCTTTCTTATTCCCAGGCAAACAGAAACATTACGGAACAGCGCCTACGACAAATAGGATACAGCCGCGTATTTTTACCAACAGTAAATAAGGGTGTTAGAGATACGCGGACTTCGACTGTGTCACGACTCTGGCCCCGGCAACGGCCACCGTGATGTTACAAAAGAATATTTGCGGCGTGTTTTCCTTCGTCCCCGCACAACGATCCTCCTATCTCGCTGAACGAGCTGCTCTGTAGGGCAGAGGTTCGCCTGTAAGGGAGGTCTCCCTGCTGAAGCTGCAAATATGTCGTAAAGCGGGTTTTCTCACGAAAGCCCCTGCTGGCGTCGGCGTCTGAGAGGGGCCGATTACACTCCAAACGGCGATCCGTCTTCTTAAGTCGCGATTTTGCCGGAAAGTGTCTTTGAAATTTAAAGAACCCCGGTTAAGCCCACGAGGAAGTGCTTGCTGGTGGACGGAAATATAAAAGTTGGGCCCCGTCGATTTCCCTGAACGCGGAATGGAGTCAGGTCAGCGTGACCCATCTCGATATCGACTATGGATATCCGGCAGCGCTTTGACCTCCGACCGATTTGGAACTCGAAACTCCGCTGGGGTGTTGTCGCATCACTGGGAGTTGACGTTCTACCCATCGCTTCTCCCCAGCCCCAACTTTCTTTGCACGGAAGGTATCCACCCCCCAAAAAAACAAACAGGAAACAGATTTGGAATTAATGCTTTTCTCAAGGGTTATTTCTCTGTCGAAGATATCCTTAATAACTATTTACACCAGTCGGGCATTGCTCTTTAAGGCCCCTTTCTCCCAAGCACCAAACCATTCTATTATAGTGCAATTAGGGCCGAGTGAAATAAATTGCTCCCTAACTCTTCCCACGAGTAGTTTCTCTAATTAGGAGTCTGTCCTGCTAGATCGAACCTTTTCTGGGATATAATCGATAATGTTGGAGCCCCTGAAATTGTTGTGGTACTCGCTACCCGCAAAGGGCTGGAGAAGAATTCTTGATGATACAGTTTTCCTGTTTTTTCTTCTTCTCTTTTCCCATATCCTTTTAATCCAAAATGCTTTACGTTCTTTTGTCGTCGCAGCTTTGGAAACCACTTGCTGTTTGCTTGTCTGTTTCCTGCTACCCGTTAGGGTTCACTAACCGAAATCCGGTGAGGGAGGGGAGATCCCAACACAAATGGAATTTTAAAAGACCCCAGCAAACACTCGTCTGGACACGAACACCAGAGTGTACGGAGTTCCGGTTTCTTTAATAGGGAAAAAAAACTGCTGGCCGTTGTCAGGCTCATAGAAAACCTGGGCACGACGTCCGTTTGTAGAGAGGTTGGAATTTCCTCCATGTTGCGTCTGTAGAGACGACTGGCGCAGCGCGGAGCAGGAGAGCTAGAACAACCCTTCACCCACCAAAGGGGCGGCAGATTCCGTACAGTCAGACAAAACCGCGCCAACAAAACTGCCCACGCAGTAAATAGACCCGATGGTTCACGATTCGCTCAATTTCGTCTCTGATTTACCAATAAAAAATACAATTTCTGCACATCAAAGCTAAAATCTAAATTTAATCCGGCTGCCCCTCCACCCAGTCGTCTAAAAAATTAATCTTCTCTCTCTCTCTCTCTCTCTCTTGCTCTCTCTTCTCTCTTCTCTCTCTCTCTCTCTCTCTCTCTCTCCATCCCTCCATCTTCTCTTTCTCTCTCTCTCCATCCTCTCCCTCTCTCTCTTTCTTCTTCTCTCCATTCTCTCTCATTGGTTAACATCCGGTCCGGAGCGGAAAGTGCTAGTGACACCTACCGTCCAGAAATCAATCACCGTTTAGGGGAAACGCGCCCACCTACCAAGTCCTTACCGCTCTTGGTCCAGGAGGCAACGCTGACGCCGCCATTCGAGTCTCTTCGTTGGCCGTGATGGCTCGTAGCGAGGTATGTGCCTTACAGACAGACGGACGGACAGGTCACCATTACCATTCTGCCAGGTTTGATAGCTAAAAAAATATAAAAAGTTACTATTTTTGCTTAATCATTAAAACCCGTATGCTAAATGCTTATTGAATACACAGTCTTCGGTTTATCGAATGAGGAAATGGAATATATAAAGATTTATCGTATCCTTGACTTGTATTTTTTCATCTATTGTTCAAATATAGGAAAATGCCTGTCTTAACATATTGGTTGACAAGTTTAATTGTGGAAGGTTCTGGAGACTTCTTCGCTCAAGCTTGCTTTTTTAGTTCCGGAAATAATGGCTCACACAATATTAATTACATATCCAGAATTGTCGCTTAATTGTTCTGTAACCGCTTACATCCATTTTAATTCTAACCTCTGATGCAGGCATTGCGACCGCATTAGATAAAAATCTTTTAAATTTTGTTACATTGGTAATGTTTGTTTGTTTCTTTCTTCCCACTTTTTAATGTTCTTAAAATAGCGGTATTTAAATATAAATTCAATACGAATAAAGCTTTACAACTTTAATTGTTTTCCAAATTCTTAACGAAGTTTCTGGTAGTTTTCTCAACAGCAGCGCCATTTTCAACATATGCCAACACGTCTGGCTGTGACCTCGGTTGAGGTCCTGAAATGGAGGCTGTACA